>JAPEVC010000315.1:0-32770 GCA_027946555.1 Gnomoniopsis sp. IMI 355080 | reverse complement strand
GGGGAAGAAGGAGGCTCTCAGGAGAGATGCATGGACCTCGCGGTCACACAAAATTGTAAAGCTTGGGATCAAGGAAAAGGTTCAAACAGGGGGAAAGGAATCGATGGGTCTTGGGGGCTTAGGTTGGGAAAATCCAACGCTTTGCTGGTTGGCTGGAGTCGGCGTTTTGGATTGGACCGAGATATCAGATTGCAACGGTGGGATTAGGCTTGGAGTACGTCGGGTGTTTGTATTCTTGGAATTCTATTGTCCTCTGCGAATCTCGCACCCTTCTGTCGTCATACGTGGCACGACGACCGCTCTCGAATCCTGTGAGACACACCAACGTCAGTCACATTTCAGTCTTTACTGGTCGACAAGCCTCAATGGACTCTCATTGCACAGGCGCAGCACAGCAGTGTACTGTATAATCTCAAAACGACACTCAGACACGCCACGCCGTCATGTCCACACAGCAAGGTTCCTCTACACCGCTTGCTAGCAGAGTGTCGTTTAGTTTGCCCACAGCCAAACTTTAGAAATACTTAGCACGGTCACTGACTTTTACAAGCTTGCGCTGCTTACATGTCCTCGCTTTGCGCATAAAGTTTTGCCCTGCAAGGGCATTCACGGACCGATCCACTTTGGTGTGGGTCCCCTTTCCAAGGTAATGGCCAAAGGAACACGAAGTTTCTATATCAGGATGACTGCTCGGTCAAATCCCTGAAGATGGGCCTAACAGATAAGAATCCGGGCCTGTGGGAATAAATACTTGGTCATCGATGTCAAATACTTGGATGTCATTCTCCAGCGTGATGTGATGCATTACAGGTGGTGACACTGTCCACGACTGCTGTAGTCTGCTCTTTGAAGGCAGCACAGACATGGAAAACACGACACGAGATATGTTTGACGTTCAAAGCACGATGGCCGTGCTGAACAAAGGGCAGAAGCATATTCTAGCACACTGTCCTGTGCAATCTAGTATACCTAAGTACCGTTGGCCAGTTCTGACCTCATTGCGAGATGCGACATCGCATTCGATGGTCTCGAGACAAGTTCCGACAGTTTAGCAATCGATATAGGAAAGCATTTGTTCCTGAACAGCAACGTACCCATGCAATTGTTGGACCTACCACGCCAAGCACAGAGATTCTGGATGTGAACGGATAATCTGTCACGGCAAAAGGACGCTGTGATGGGTGCAGACCAGGAAACTCAAATCCTTAGGTATCAGTCATGTTCGCGGCATCATGTCCGTTAGGCTGAGAGACTCTGGCGGCCCAAAGAGGCAGCTGGCTTGGGGACCCAGGGAGTCGGGTGATGTGCCCAGTGGAAATTAGAAAACTTCCCTTTGTAATTCAAGACATAGCAAAGCTTTGGCCGGGGTGGAATGTGGATTGTGTGCACATGGCGAGCAAATCGAGAACTTCTACCAAATCCCTCGGGGAGCGTGTCATCCGCAAGATTCTTCCTCAAATTGAATGGGTCTTGTGAATGAATACCTTGCTACAGCAAGCAGAAGCTTGGCTGACTGCCACAGAACGGAGATTGATTATCTAAAAGGCTGCGAAATATCATATCCTCTTGCCCCAGCTCCAGTGTCTCTCCGGCTCGTCCAGCATCGTCAGTATCTCCCGAGCCCCGTCCGAACTCGCGCCGTCTTCAATGATAAAGGCTTCCAGGGCTAGCAGCGCATACTTGATCGCCAACTCCGTTCTCCTGATGGAGTTGTAATTCAGCGCGGCAGTCTTAAAAGCCACTGCACCATGGCTATCAAGCATTCTCTCCTGCTGGTACAAGCTCAACAATAACTCCACCTTATCCACCACATCACCTTCCTTTGCATGCTTCCCTTGTGCACTGCCCTCGTGTAGCAGTAATGAATTCTCGACCTCATAGATCCTCCACAGTCTATGATCGCTGGCATTCCGCAACGTCTCGGGCAACATGCACTGCGCACAAGCGCACTCAAATCCCCAGTTCTTCTTCGTCCTGGCCCTCCTGACCTCTCGCACACGATGTGAGTCCACGTACGAGATACTTAACTCCTCACCCGCAACCGCAGTGCGCACCGCATGAGTGCGATGTACCAGCCCGCTTTCAAGATGAAACGCCACGCTCGGCCGGCAGTCGTGGTTATACATTGAGACCTCGGGGAAATTTCCTATGAAGCTCACGCCGGAGAGGTTGAGGGGAAGGTTGAACGAGTTATTCATGACGATTTCCAAGATGTCGTTGTCCTCGGCCTCGTGCGTCTGTCCAAGTTGTTTCCAAAAGACGACTCGCGTGAGTGTGGGTAGACGGCCCACAGCGTCGCGCAGAAGGCGCAACTGTTCTGCACGGCTCAACTCATCCACAAATGCCCGATGTATGACCAGAGCAGGCGTGTAAGCCATTATCTGCTCACCGCGGTGGATGGGCCGCGAGGCCACGAGACCGCGGCCTTTGCCAGGTATGTCCCGTGTATCAACACCTTGGGAACGAGAGTTGATGTTCGCGGTGACCAGCAGATCTGCAGCTCGAGGGCTAGCCAGGTCAACAAAGCCAGGCAGATTGGCGAGCATGTTAGCGGAATCTCCATCGCTAATAATTGCGATACCGCGGTTCCCTGCGAAAGAGGGATTGGCATAAACACAGAAGGACCCTGCGCAGGCATGTGGGCCAGACCAACCGCCCGACGAATAATCTTCTGACGAGGGCTCTGTTGTGAAAGAGTCGGCTGTCATGTTGGCTGACGTGTTGCTGCTGCACTGCGATCCTATCCCAGGCGTCTGAGCGGTGAAAAGCGGACTGCTTAAGCAGATTTCTGACGGGGAATGTTGCGCTGCTGAGACGTAAACATCAGAATTGCTGGACACTGCAAATGCCAGCCCTAGTCCAAGACTGGCGAGGCTGGCAAGCATTTTGAAGAAGGACGACATGTTGTGCGAGGAAGTTCCAGCCTAGTATAGCCACAATTTCGACGAAAAAACAGAATGATAAAGAGTTCCTTGCTTTGAGAGTACACCGCATTTATCGTCAATAATATGAGGGAGCAGAGGTTGAACTGGAACGTTTCAGTGGGCCGTTTCATCTGATATGCTCGCCCACCACGAGATCGTGACGCACGGAGGCACGGGCTTGCGCCAAGAAACACCATCAAGATCACCAAGCTAGATTCTTTTTGGGGGTTGGTCAACGAAAGCCGTACGAAAAGACTGATAGGATTTTAACCTTTTCTTGACATTGGTTGTTCCTCTGGTCAATTGTTGTTGTGGCCTCTGTTTAACCAATGCCCCCTAAATCCGTAGACTTCAGGCTGCGCCAAAGTAGGATCTCCCGAACCCATATTTGGGCCTTCTTGCGCAAGACACGAGCGGGTTCTCCCAAACGAATGATCAATTATTCCCAAGCATCCCAAGTTACCAGCTTCATTTCGCGGGGGGAGGGCCCAACTCTCATGCAATCTCCCTGATGCTCCCAGCAACGGCATTCACCAACGCCACCCTCACTCCCGCGCCCATCAGTACATGAATCCACAGCCTCTGCGTGTCACTCAGTCGATCATTCGCACTCTTGACCTCCCCGAACATACACTCACCCTCACCATCCTCCTTCTTCCGCCAGAGCACCAAGTCCGGCACTCCACCCCCTCGCTGTCTGTACTCCTGTGCCATCACCTTGCACACAGCGGCGAGCGCCTCGCCGCGAAAACACCCTGCAAGCTCCAACAAGTCCTCCAAATCATAATCCCAATTCAGCCCCACCACGCACGTGCGCCGCTCGCGATGCGTGGCATCCACCTCGCGGATGATATTGGGCGCGTCGCCGTTTGCAATCGCCACGAGGCGGTGGTTAATCTCGCTCTGGCGGGTGGGATAGAACGCATCCGTGTGAAGATCCAGCGGGCAGGTCTGATACGCAGTCTGGAAGACATTTGGAATATACAGAAACAAGATGTCGAAGAAGAGGTAGGCGAAGAGGGTGCGCAAGATGCCGCCTTCCGAATGATAACCCTTCCAGCCGTTTGCGCGATAGTGAGAGAGGCACACGGCCTCGACGCTGCACTCGCCGCCACCTTCGGCTTCATCGACCCAGATGGTTTTAGTTGAGGTGCCGCCACGCTTGCCGGCGGTGGGGTCGTTGCGTTTGAGCTGAGTGCCAGAGACGGTATGTTCTTCTGGTTTGTGGAAGCCAACGTGGCCGAAGTCGTGTTGAAGGCGTTTGGGGATGCGGAGGCGTTTCTCGAGTTTGGAAAGGCGCTTCTGAAGGTCGTAGTGGTAGATTAGATGGCAATCACGGTCCTCGAGGGCGGTTTCGCATGTTGTTACTGCGATGCGACGCCAGTGCTTCTTTCGCTGTTCGACATCTCCGAATTCAGGCGTTGGGGCTGCCTCGAACATGTAGTGTTCCTCCAACAAGGCCTTGCGCTGGTACCAGGATCCTCGCCGAGCCATCTGGAAGAGGCGTTGTTCAAGGAGCTCTGTGAGTAGGGTGTGCTCTAGTAGATACTCATGTAGACGGCCGTAGACATATGCTGCCTTGTGTGCTATTCGGGTGTAAGCGTGAGCAGCGTTGAACCGACGCAGATAACCCCCTTCGCCATACTCGTACACAGTCTCCTCCTTTCGATGCTCGTTCTTCAACAATTCCCGCCAGTGCGCTGATACACCGTTGAATATCTCAAGAACACGCCGGTATCCCTCGTCTCCCGGTGGGCCGTTGAATTCAAGGACCTGGTCCACCGCAAACTCAAGCCTCATCGCCTGTTCAAACTGCAGCAATGCCCGTCGATTGGGAAAGATATTGGATGTCCTGTCAACGATGTAATGTGGAAAGTTCCTCTTGGAGATTTTGGCCAGAATTATTGTGGTCAGAGACTTTTCTGTCCATTCTGTTGACCGATAGAAGACAAGATGGACGCGCTCAAAGAGCTTGAAAATGGAGGGAGATAATCGGATGCAAGGGCCGATTATGGCCAGTATCTTGGTAAGAAAATGTTGATTGCGATTTAAGTACAGGGTGCGGTCTGGGTCCGGGGTCTCACTGCCCTCGTCGTAGTCTGCTGAGTCGACCGAGCCATTCGTGCTTTGCCGTCTGAGACCCAAGGACATGAGGCCGCTCTGCTGAGAGCTCATACGCAGCAGCTTCTTTAGTATATCAGCCTTGTTCTTGCCCTGAATCTTTCCCTCTTTCGCAAGCGACTTCAGTTCATCGAGGCTTAAGAGCGCGGCAGCCTCATCGACCGCCGTGATACACTGTTCAGACGAGTCTGCAAATGTGAAACTCTCACCAAGAGACCAGTCCTGGAGAGCAACACCAGCCACATCCCCGTCGGCATCAGCGGGATCTTTGGGAGAATTTCCCGGCAGAGTTCGAGGCTGCTGTAAGGCCGCGATGGCTGTTTCCGGATCCGATATATCACTGTGGTATCCTATGCGGTCCTGGCGATGCCACACACTGGTCTTCCTCAGAAACAAACGGACGTAGAGGTATTGCGCCTCGTAGTCTAGCCTCCTCCACTCCCAAAAGACCAGGTTCTCCTTCTCGTCGAACAAATGGGCCTCGTCCTGGAGGACTGTGTCCAATGCAAGGTTGAAGGCATCAACATAGATGGAGCTCTTGCCGCGGACCCACTTCCTCTGGTCGCCATCAGAGCTGGGAGGACCATCCTCCCCATCATTGGTCAATTGAGATGCTCGCATCGCCTCGTACTCTTCGATCGCCTGCTCATCGGCTGCCACATGCGGCAGTGCGCTTTCGAGAGCCGTCTGGCGGGGGTGCAGAGACAGGTCATGGTCGTCCTCATCTTCCGAGTCTGGGATGACTTCGCGTGTCCGTTTCGGGGTTGCCTTGACAGGCGGCTTGACTTGATCATCAGAGGATTGCACAGACCCTCTCTCATCTAAGTCGTTGATGTCGCTGCCATCTCCTCTGGAACCTTGTGTCTTTCGTTTCTTCGAGGGCCTCCCGGCGCCAAACATTTTGGCGTCACTAGGGTTTGAGATATCAGCCAGGGGCTCTCGTTTCGATAAACCAGCTCTGTGTATAAAAGCGTCCATTGAGCAGGCCAGTAAGCTGCACTAGAGCGGCAGAGAGTACGATGAGCATCGGCATACTTGGCCGGATGGATCAAAAAATAGAAGAACGGCTGACAAAAAATGCCTCCACATATCTCGTCAATGGTGCGAAGAGACGCGACTGATGTCATAAACAGACGCGACTTAGCGTGATCTGGAGGTGCTGCCTGCTGCCCTTGACAAATGATCCCTGTCCCAGCGTTGCCCTGCCGATCCCTGCCATTCACCTCATTCGAGTCTCAACTCTTCGAACTGCATCTCATCAACAAACGGACAGATGATTCATTCTTCACCATCCTCTGCACTTCTCAACCCAATTGTGTTCATCATCCATCTCACTCAGCACGATGGCCGATATATCCTCCATCATCAATACTCCTAATACGCCTGCTGCTGGTCAGGCAGAGGGAACAGTCACACCCATAGCTGCTGAGAACAACCAAACTGTCGAACAAGATAGTGCCCTTGCTCTGGCTGGCCAGAACGACCAGCCAAAGGCCACCTCAACAGTAAGTTCAAAATTTTACTTCTTTCTCACCTTTCACTTTCAGAACGTGTGTGATTTCTCTCCCAAATCTGGAGGGATATGTGCACCAACCTCCCAGGTGCCGGTTTCTTGGCATGAAGTCCAGTTAGCTTCTTAGGCACACATGATGGCAACATGATGGCTATAGGTGAAGCTCCTAACGGGGATGGAACATGGTCAATTGGGAGGGGGGCTTTCGGCGAGCTCCATTGTCTGCAGTGATTATCCTGGCTTCAACGACGGGTGTCCATATCAATGTCCAAGGCTGCGGAGACACACCACACCAGATCTTATGACATACTCGGCGACTCTCATCCAGACAGTCAGAGCACATCATATCAGAGCCTTGTATCTCAGAAGCCAGCTCACTGCCACAACTCTGCCTCCACAATATTCAGGCTTGCCAGCCCGCAGTCTTCCTCGACAACTCCGGTATGACAGAGGCACCCAAGTCCTTGGCCTAGTGGCGTCAACATGCCAGACAGAATGATGATTTGTGTTGGTGCTAGATTGTTGGCTAAAGAGATGTTAATGGGAGTGGTTTCATGGCACTCTGATGCTCCTGGAGCATGTCCATCTTAGTGAAAGCACTCTCAAGACCTTGATGTCACCAAGCTCCTTTCTCAGACTGCCATCAGAGGGCCTCAGAATCACACTTTAGTGTCATCATCAAATCTGGTTTTACAGCCTACTACTGTAGTGGTCTGGGCACTGCAATTTGGGCTTCCTGCACAAGATGACTTTGATCGGAGAGAAGGGGCTCTATCTACAGGCTGTCACCACAAAGGTCTCGCGACTGTTGTAGGGCCTCAACACCATTCATTTCGAAATGACTTAACAGTCACCTCCAGGCGGCAGCTGTGGTCTCCCTCAACAACGTGGTGGTTTATCACCAGCAATGGCTATCTATAAAGCAGGGCTGCCAACTTCAACCACCACTCTATTCGAGCTCACATTCTCCAACAATTACGCTACTCTGAACCACGCGGCCGTACTTGCGACCGCGACATCACCACCACCAACCACCCATACTCATCATTAATCATGTCTGCCGCCGACAGCATGCGACAATCACTGAAACACTGCGGTACTCCTTCTCCTTCGCCCACGTACCCTCCCGAGTCAGAGCCAAAAGCACGTGCCAAGGCCAAGGGCAAGAGCAAGAGCGAGTGCCTGGGCGAGATGGTCAACACCTGCGACGGGCGCCACCGCAAGAAGACGAAGTGCCGCTCCAGTCACTGCCAGCTTTCTTCCTCGCCCGTTCTGGCAGCTGCCACTTGCTCCACTGAGCCTGATGTTCCCGGCTCTCACCCAGTCTTTCATGCCGCTGCCCCCGTTTTCGCCCACGTCAACACCCTCGGGATTGGCGCCGGCGATATCTTGCAGCCCTCGGGCGTCGTCCAGACCTCCGGCCCCCGAGCCTGGAGTAACGTTTCCGATCTGAAGTCCCCGCTCCCATCCATCACTACCTACGTCTCTCGTGCGGGTCTGAACCAACATTCCTCGGCCTCCGGCAGCCGTGCGGCTCCTTCGTCCACCATCCCCGACAAGCCCGCCTCTGCGGCTAATGTTCCCAGCACTGACGCTGGCAACCGCCCCTATCGGATTGTGACCCTCTTCGTCACCGCTGCTAACGTCCCTGCTCATCTCAAGTCGATGCCCTCCCAAGGCAACCTAAACGGCTCCGTTCCCGCTCCTACCGCCGCTTCCACTGCCGCTGCTTCGCGTGCGCCCTCGGCTGCGCCTACCCCAAGCGCTATGCCCGCCGAGGCTGCTGAGCACGGTGCGGCGACCCGTGTTTACATGAATACCAAGGTCACTTACCACCTCTTGGCCGGCATGAAGGAGTTGGCCAAGCAAAAGTATGTCCCCTGTCCATGTGTCTCTTGTCTCTTCAACTCTGTACGACGAAAACAAATTTCGTCGACACGTTGCTTAGGGTTGTGAGAGGACAACGACTCACATATATATAGGCCCGAAGACCCTTTACGTGTCCTCGGCGAGTTCCTCCTGGCCCGCAGCGCCCAGTACGAGACTGGCTCTGCCACTACCACCTCTGCGGCCGCCGGTACTTCTGCCGCTGCTGGTGAAGACAACGCTATGGGTGAAGACTAGTATGCTTTGCCATGCTGTGTCTGGTCTCCCATATAATTTTTCACTAGAGTCGCTCGCCCCCGCACTTGGGCTGCTTGTTCCCTTTGGCTACATTGCAATGGAGTCAGCAGCACGGCTCGTCAGAGACAGGGTGTGTAAAATCTCATGAGGGCAATTCTTGAACCAATGCATGCAAAGATTTGTCCGAACTGACAAATTTCTTGGTTTTCGCAGACGCGCTGCTTTAGAGACTTGGATCTGCCGGGACACTGAGATCGCAGGGCAAAGATTATTGCAATTAGATCGGGACCGGATGACTAAATTACTGGGATCTGGGATGCAAGGGCTTGGGTTGGAAGACACATCTAGAGGCGTTGGAGGCATAGATCTGGGTTGATACCATTGGCGCAAATCTGATCATTAAGACGCTGGAGATCCAAACCATTCATGAAATCGTTGGTGAAGGTGATACTGCGGTGGAATTTCTTGAGCAGGAGGCTCTGCGTCTACCTTCGTGAAGCACTGTCATGCATTTGATATTTTTACCGTTTCCCCAACTCCATACCGAGAAGCCAACCCACCACTCCTTTCATGACCATCAAGTGATGCACAGGAGTAACCAAGCAGACCCCATCTTCCAGAGTCGCAAGCCCATCGTGATGAACTCGGACCAGTGAGCTGTAGTGGCGCGACGCAAGTGCGCAACGCTTATGCAACCAAGGTGGAAGCGGTGGCAGCCTCATAACGCCAGGTTGGGGGCAGAACACCGACGGTCTTGTAGTAGCGGGCAAGACGGTGGATACGGGACTCGATGAGAATCAAGCGGAACTTGGAGTCCTTATCCTTACGGTTGCGCTCGAGGTGCTTGCGGACAGCGACGGCCTAGGTACCATGAGACATAGTCAATAAATTAAGCAAGTCCAGCAAAGCGATAAGAAAATGGGAGTAGTATGCGCGCACCTTCTTGATCAACATGTAAAGGTCCTCGGGAATATCGGGGGCGAGGCCTATTGTAATATCACTCTGTCAGCCTGTGACCGAACAGAGGCATAATTGATTCACGATGGTTGTATGCTTGCACACGCGCAATACAGTCTAAACCAGTTGACGGAGCATTCGCTCCTAGACTGAGGATATGTATGGGCCTCGCAGCGCTTCGCATCGACACATCTTTTGTGTTCTCATTCAATCCTCTTTCGAGATGATTGATTCGTTTGCATTCATGATAGCCGGAGGGAGGAGGATGGGATCAGCCCGTACCGCTGGACTTGAGGATGCGCAGGATCTTGTTACCTGTGCGACCGTGGTGTTAACAAACAATGTGTCCGATTCTTCACCGACACAAAGCTCGAAAGACGGGAGGAACATACCAGTCACAACCTTGACCTGGGCAATGCCATGGCTATCACGCAGGACAACACCGATCTGAGAGGGGGTGGCGCCCTTCTTGGCCAACTTGCAGATCTGGTCGACGACCTGCTCGGGGGTGGTCTTGAGCCACGAGGGAGGGTTGCGGCTGTAAGGGATAGCGGAGGCAGAGATACCCTTTCCGTTGGAGTGAAGACGACCCATGGTGACGGTTTGTGGTGAGGAGGATGAGATTGACGGAGAGTTGAGGGTTCTGGGTCGGCTGATTGTCGCGGTTACAAGCAAGAGACAGGTGAACAGGCTGCTGCAGTCCGAATACTGTCCGTCGAAGTTTGCCTGGTGGGTTCCTCCGTATCTTCACGTGCATTTTCACGTGATGCGCGATAAGCAGGGGTCCCCGAGTGCCCGACTAGTGCGGCTTGCAAACTCGAACTTTCTTCCAAAAGCCTCGCTGCAAAGGTGATCACTTCTTACCATCACTCTGCACCCAGTCCCGGCGTCAACTCTCTTGGTTTTCTGGTAAGTCACAAAAAGCTTTCTCTTCCCCCCTCCTGTGCTCATATGATGATCAACACCTATACGTATAATATATTCTGGTACCTCTTATGTTAGCCGCCCCGCGGGGCGTCGATGAATGAAATGGACTTCTGACAGCAATCATACCTAATTGGCCATTAATTCAAGAACCCGAAGCAATGAATTCATCGCTAATTGTCTGTGTAGGACGTCTCTGGCTGGTTTTTGTTCTCCAGGTCGAAAGGGTCGGGAAAGTGTTGTCCACCGTGCACGGAATCAGAAGGCTCCAAACTGGCGTTTGTTGCAGGCTATGGCATATTCCATAGAATCGGGGGGCTGGATGAATGCATTCTTGCTCCGAATCTTCTGTTTATTCAATTTTTGGGTATGAATGGATATGTGTTGCAAAGTTTCGTAATTGCCTGAGATATGATTGAAAATCCATCGCATTCAAGAGCGTGCCCCCCAAGCCAACCCAAGGCCATGCTCGATTATCTACTCGTACAGTACACATGCCAAAATCATTCCCATCACGCCGGCATGTTTTCATTGCCCAAATTCGTTGTCTCAAGCAATGACCCATTCGACTGGCATTTGTTCGGTTCTACCAAACACTGAGACGTTGACTAGCCGCCTATTTGCACGCGTGCCCTTCTCCACCTCCTCTTTTTTTTACGACCCTCCCCCCTTCGACGCACAGCTCTCCGACCTGCATTGCACCATCAAGATCGCTCTGGCAATCATACCACCCATTCCTATCTGACACACAGAAGCCCCTCTACCATGCGCTGACCTCAAAGTTTTCCTGTGATACATGTTAGATGAAATCAGATGACAGTAGATCAACTTACGTGTCACATACCTCTGGAAAATACGTGCTGACAACAGTTCTGTCAGCAAACTTTCTGCCAGCCAAAGCTTTCAGAGCTCTAGTCGCAGACTCGGCGCTGTCAAATTTAACAAATATCTTGCCGACACCTGCAGACTGTTTGCTGCCACCACTAGGCCGAGGCACCTTGAGATCAACTATTGTGCCGAACTTGGAGCACTCGTCCCTCACGTCTTCACAGATCTCTGTGAAAACCGATTAGTTTACTGACAGACAATATCATGACAACATTGATAGGCTTTACCTTCATAATCATCTGGGTCCATCAGCTCCTCCGCCGTGACCATGTTCAGCAATTGCAACACAGTTGTGACCTCCGAGTCGGTGGAAGTGGTGCCCGCCAACATGGACATCGCGTTGACTCCCATCTCCACACCAGCCACCTGCGTAATGCCTATGCTCGCTTTGCGCACCCTGAGAGCCCTGTCCCCCAGCTCCATGCCGTCGAGCCCTTTGATGGCGACTTCAGTGGCGGCCGGGTCGAGATACTCGCAGAATGCAATTCCGCGTGACTCTTCCGTGCCCCGATCTTGTACAAGTGTGAATGCCTTGACCTCGCCGAAGCTGTTAAGCAGTTCGAGAACCTGTTCTGTGTTCAGATAGGGAGGGATATTGACCACGCTGATCTTGTTCGGTGTGTCTATCACGACATTCGACACGCGGCCAGGTTCGTAGTTGGGGTCGTCCACCACCGCTGGCACAATGTAGTCCTTAGGGCGGCGGATCTGCAGACCCTTCGGCGCACCGTTCGCAGTGTCCACATCCATCGCATCCTCGGCTTCCATCGACTGGCCGTCCAACGCAAGCGCAACGGTGGCATCTTCGGGGGTCTTGAATTCGAGAAGAGCGAATGAGCGGTCGGCAGACAATTGAGCGATGGAACATGGGTCAGTAGATTCGATAACATTGAGGCCATTGAGTTGGAGGTTGAAGAAGCTGAGGATGCTCTCCTCGGTCGCAGAGGGGGGGATGTTGGAGACGATGAGGCGTTTGGCCTGTCGGGAGTTAGTTGGCTTGAGTGATGCGCCGTTATTGGTTGCGCCACCGGGCTCCTTCATGAAGGCCTGCAGCTTGGTCGGGTCCATGGCCTGTTGTCTAGGCGCGCCGGGCAGTGGAAACATGCCAGAAAGCTTGGCCTGCTCTGCCGTGACATTCTCGTATCCTGGTGGCTTGATGTCCCATTGCACCAGCCGTCTCTTGCGCTCCAAGACTGGCACAATATCCGTCAGATCCGGGGTTGGCTCCCTCTTCTTTGGCGGCGGGGAGTCACTACGGCGGCGTTCGCCACGTTCTCGCTCAAAGCCTCCGTCTCCACGCCCCATGTCTCCGCCACGTCCGCCGTCTCGCGGGCCTCGGCGACGATCGTCAAACAAGTCACGGTCGCGGCGAGGGTGTCGGTCGTCGTCCCTTCGGCCAACATCGCGCCTACCTCCGCCGCGTGGCTCACGGTCCCAGTCTCTGTCTCTTCGGCCACCGGTGTAACGGTCCTCACGCTCACGGTCGCGATGGCTACGGCTCGAGGAGTAGCTGTCTACATCACCGCCGACATCGCGACGGCGGGTGCTCTCGTAGGGGGATCGCGAGCGGCGGCGGCGGTCGCGGTCGCCTCTGTCGCCGCGGTCTCTTCGGTCATCGCGGTCGCGTCTCGAGGACTATGAAGCGCGAGAGGTCAGTCCATACACGGGTGGAAGCTCGGAGAGAAAGACATAGAATACGTACGCCGTAGTCGCGGGACGAGCCGTGGCGGCCTCCATCTTTTCGGTCCATAATCAGGAGAGGACCCGAGTGCCAGAGCTTGGAGAGGAAGAGGCCTGCCGCAAGCTGTGTTAGTCGGTGGATTGTCTTGCGGTGCAGGCACTCTGAATAACTTACGCTGAAAAGGCGACTACAACCGTGGCAGTGGTACAATGGCAGAGCAGTAGTGCTCCAAGTAACAGCTTAAAAGCTTGATAGCTTGGTGTTGTTGCTGATCAGAAAGACGCCGGGGTGGGCAAGAGATACCAAGACTGCGTAAACCAGCCAGGTTCTTGCTGTCTCCAAAATCCAACTGCTCGATTGGAGGCTGAATTTCGGGCAACTTGCACCAGACTTCTTCGGGACTAGCCCTGCAACCCCTGCAACGCTCACCAAGAGGCTAGTGGGTCTATCATCTTCATGCGAGGCTCAAGTGGCAAGGCCGACTTCTTCCCATTCGCAATTCAGGGAGTTTTGAGAAAGGTATTACAAGGTATTACTACTTTGGCAGATACATGGTCTTGCTTGCAGCTGCTTTTTCGCCAAGTCATGGCATCTAGAACTTCGGAATGGCGCAAACTACCCTTGAGCCTAACGGAACTATGCATAGACACAACTCTACGATGTGGCCAGTCTTTTCGGTGGAGGATGATCAGTGACGAGTGGTATTTTGTGAATCCTTCACTCTTGAACCAACCATTCATTGCTAACGAGCTATACAGGCACTGTGTACTCCACGGCAGGATTGTCTCCCTCAGACAAGACCCGCAACATCTACACTACCGAGTCACCTGGCCCTCCGCTCTCGTCGCACCTCTGACACCTCCTGCTTCTGCTGCTGTGTCTTCCCTCCCTTCTGAAGAGCACACGCCCGAACCCCCATCAGCAGACGATACTGAAGCTCTTCTCTCCTCGTACTTCAACCTGTCCCATTCGCTCACCGCTCTCTACGCGCAATGGTCCTCCGCAGACGCCAACTTTCGCAAACGAGCCCCAGGCTTTACTGGCGTACGGATACTCAACCAAGACGCATGGGAGGCTCTTGTTGGTTTCATTTGTAGCAGCAATAACAACATCTCACGCATTTCACAGATGGTCCACAAGCTATGTCTGCACTACGGGGCTTATATCGGTGTTATTGATGAACAGCCCATGCATGACTTTCCCACACCCACATCTCTCACCGCACCAGGTGTCGAAGCGCATCTGCGCGAGCTAGGCTTTGGATACCGGGCCAAGTACATTGCACAAACGGCTCGGGACATCTCACAGAACAGGCCGATGGGCTGGCTGCAGAGTCTACGGAACCCAGCTAGCATAGCATGGAAAGGTGCGGTCTCTGCTTCCAATGGTACTGAGAAGCAGTCATCGTACAAGGATGCTCACGAGCAGCTTCTACAACTCAAAGGCGTTGGTCCCAAAGTTGCCGACTGCGTCTGCCTAATGGGATTAGGTTGGGGTGAGGCTGTGCCGGTTGATACGCACGTATGGCAGATTGCGATGCGAGACTACAAATTTGGCGGGAAAACTAAGAACAAATCGCTCACAAAAGCCATGTATGATGCGGTGGGAGATCACTTCCGAGAGTTGTGGGGTGACCAAGCGGGTTGGGCTCACTCGGTGTTGTTTACGGCGGACTTGAGGACATTTTCAGGCCGAGTTGTGGACACAGAGGATGGCCGTGCCGAGACGAAGGCAATCAAGGTAGATACGGTTGAGGAGTCTGCTCTGGCAACGCCAGTTGGGACGCCTGTGGCTACACCTCTTAAAAGGAAGAGGATTATCAAGGCGGACACTGTGGAGGCGGCCGTCAAGTTGGAAGATCCACCGGTTCCATTGTCTGCGGCAAGATTGACGAGGAAGAGAGGGAGGATGTAGACATAAACTCCAGATACGACTGGATGGCAGCTCCAACGCATGCGCAGGTGAAACTTTCCACATTGATCCGGATGCACAATTGAGATGCTGGCAATATTGGCTCTAGCTTAAATGCATAAGTATACCCCAACATACCTATGCAGATAGGTGGGTGCAAGAGTGAAATGACGGCGATTAATACCTAGGTAATATGTGTTGATAGCTTGACTTGAAGATACCAAGGTAGTACTTACCTAGGTGGGTTGGGGTTCCTTCTAGCAAGTTACCGTTGAACTCTTCTCGAAACATTAGCTAGTATCTCAAAGCACCCGACGAAGCCTAGACTAGAATCATGCATCAAAATAAATCGGAACACATGAGTATGGATTTACTGTATGGTAAACAGGAGGTACCTGCAGACAGGAGCGCAAGATACCTAGGTAGATCGAGCACTTGCAGGGTTTAGAGGTCTTCCAGGTACCATACCCAGGCCTAGGTACCCGGGACAGGGGTCTGGCAAGAACATCGCTAGGCTCCTCCAAAGAGCCAACCGCCCACATCTTCGCGTCCTCCACCACTTCGCCGCCCTCTTTAAGACTCCCACAAACAGACTCTGGAATGCTCAACTCTTGAATTCATCTGGTAAGGGAGCAGCCTCCAGATGTCATCTTTTTTGGTATGATTGAAAGTCTGTCAAGAAGTGTTCATCATCTGTCCAGTCTACATAGATTTTTACCAATGTGTGTGATCACCCAAGGCTTCATCGGCTCCTCTAGATCTGAAAGCGGCTCACACTCTTCCAGCCGACCCTGGAACCAATTCCCTCCTCCACTATGACCGTGCTTGAGGATTGTGGAGCGCGTCCACACATGTACGCAGAGTACCTGCCAAAGCTTCAGAAGATATCCATTGTCGTCAGTCTTCCTACTCCCTCTGAGAGGAAAACGAAGGTCATGATCGAAAGGGATGCCAACACCCTACATATCTACCACGACACAGTCACCACCAAGATGGCTCTCCCGGTTGACTCCGATATTCGAGATGAACACCTCGGCTTCGACAACAGGGAAATAAACCCAGGCCAAACCAAGTTGAGCTGGCGCATTCAGCCCGCTGATGCCGTCACCAAGGCTGCCGAGGCTACGGCCAGGACGGGCGCTGAGATTTTTCGTGTACCATGGTCCGCCGCCGACCTCATCGTCAATGTCGACATCGTCTGCCGCAAGTGCCGGACTGTCATACTCAGCAAGGACAAGCTGAAGGAGTGGAAAGACTTGCCTAGTGACAACTGGGCCGAGATGATGGAATTTTGGCACTGTCACAAGCCTACAACCGCCAACGGTGACAAGCAGAAGAACAGTGGTTCCTATGGCCACAGTGAAGGCCATGAACAGAGCAAGCCTTCCGATGATCAGCTTGCCTATCGCGGGTACGGCGCCAACTCGGCTATCTCCGCCCAAAGTGGTGTGGGCTTTGTCGATCTCACAAAGTTCCTGTTCTATAGTGAAGATTGCCGCGGCCTTACGGTAAGCAACACTCGTCCTGGCTCCATCTCCTTGGTCATTCCTTAATCAGAAGAATCATCGAAGGGGTATCAGGAAGGTCGCCAGGCGAAAAATCATCGGATTTCTACCATGCCTAAGTGTACCGATACAAATGCCCTAGAGGAAGTTTTCCCGCTCGTCTTGCCTCGTGCAGGCTACCAAGGACCTTGTGAGCCCTCGTCTCGGCGGTGTGGCTCGCCTGTTCTTCAAGTGGAGAGTCTCGACGACCCGGCTTCTCATGACAACGTTCAAAGTCGTGAGCGCTTTTGGATTGCGCCGGGTTACATATCTTTGAAACTATCACGTCAATTGTTGATCATTCCGGATGCTGACTGAGGTGTCAGATGGATGCCCTATCAGTTGAGAAGGATGACAAAAAGACCAACATGCACGGTGGTATGATGGCGACCTACTGTGCTCAATGCGGCATGCAGGTCGGTCACTTCGAGTCCCGAAAGAACGGCTTCAGCCTGTACAAATGGGCTGTCAACCTCATCGACAGTCCCTCAGACACCAAGCCCCGCTTCGACCCGCCCAACCTCGCTCAATGCCTCGCCGCCGCGCTCCTCGAAACTCAGGCCCGGGACAACTCCGCCATGGTTGTCTTGCAAGGCGATGACAAGGAAGTCCTGACCGTCTGGGTACTGAACCCTCACATTTTGTTCTCTTGTAACGCCGTGCAAAAAGTCAAGGCGGTCAAGGTTCTCTTTCAAACCAAGGCCGTAGACGAGGCTGTCGGCGAGATCGATTTGCCTGATGCGGTGGTCAAAGACGTTCGAGAGACTCTTCAGACGAGCACGGATTTCCTGCCTCCTGGTGAAAAATCCATGAAGCGCCCACGTCAGGAAGATGCATGGAATGTGGGCTTTCTCCAGCGCCTATAGGCGATGGCGGGGAGCAATGCGCATGTGATATGTCTGAGCAGACGCTGCCAGCCGGATTGGAAAGGGTAAGGGCGGTCCAGAGTCTCCCCTAAACGACTTGTTTTCTTTCTATTCCCCTCATTCTAGTGTCACTGGTTTTGGTACAGCTTCTGTTCTAGGCTCGAGTGATGAACGGCCATAAGCTCTGCGAGAAGCGACAAATCTTGGGGTTCAAAATTCGAAGCACTTTGCATGCTCGGACATATAGTTCTAATTTCTCGTGAGTGGTCTTACAATGAATCTTCCACGATCTCAAGGGCACACAGCATTAACGAACGGTTATAGATGCTTTTTTCGGCATGTTCGAGGTTATCAGCAGATTTACGGTACACGGCATATTGGAACAGGCGCCAATCAGGAGTATCATGGAGGGAGGCCTTGGACTGTGTCTGCATTTCTCCTTTTTCGGGCAGCATTTTGTTCACGTCTTACGAGGGTACATGCAGGGCGGATATATTGCCTTATATCAGATGCGCCGCATAATGTGTTACTCAAAAATGGTTAGATCCCGAGTAAATTAGTAGTCTAGAAAAGTTTTGGTGGTAGGAGGGTAGACACAAGGAACCTCCGAAGTATGACTTAGGTAATCATAACTCCCAAACACAGCAGGGGCCGGCTGAGAGGTCCGACCCACTCAGCCGCTAAATTTCCACTCTCAAGAAAGGTCCAGGCTCGCGTCAGTCTCAACGGTAGCCGTTGACTTTGTACTATACATCGCCCATCAGCTCGACAACCACCCGCCGAGTCCATCCGCCCACCACCCTGCGCATCTCAGACAAGCACACAGACGATACATGTAGTCTCCTAACCCCATTCATCATGTCGGACTCGGAATTCGACCAGATTCGCAGGCTGCAGGCCGAGCGCAACGCCGCCAAGAAGGGCAAAGGCAGCCGCGACCTCAACTCTCAGCGCGATGGTTCTGACAGCAAGGCGAGTCTTACCGAGGCAATGGACACGGATCTGTACGACACAAAGGCAGACAAATTTGCCGGTTATCACCTCTCCATCCCCGCAGGCCTCGACGATGACAATGATATCGACATGGATACCAACGGCGACGATACCTCGCGCCGCCTCGTGGGCCAGTACACAGCCACTGCGGCCCAGATCAACGAATTCGCCCGTGGAGACGGTGTCGAGGAAGATGACCCTCTTGCTGGCCGCGGCGAGAAGAGTACGCGCATCACGGACCGCGAGACCGACTATCAGAAGCGCCGTTTTAATCGCGTGCTGACGCCCACGCGCGCGGACCCATTCGCTGCGAATAGGCAAGCGGGCGCCGCAGCCGATGGCGTTGATGGTGAGACGTACAGGGACATCATGGAGAGAGCTGAAATTGAGCGTGAGGAAGAGAGGGTGCGGAGAGCCATCGAGGACAAGATGAAGAATGGTGGTGATGATGACGGAGCGGCGGGCCAGAAGGCGCTCCTAAGCGATGCCGCGGACAAGGAGAATGAAGAGGGCGGCTCGACCGAGGCAGCTGCGGGCAGGAAGCGGAAGAAGAGGTGGGACGTTGCGACCACAACGGAATCCGAGGCCCCCACGCCTGCACCAGAGACCAAGAAGCGGTCCCGGTGGGACGAGGCGCCTGCGATTCCTGTACCGGGCGTGGAGGCAGTACCCAAAAAACGCTCGCGGTGGGACCAGGCGCCTGTGGCCACGCCAATCGGCAATGCCGGTCTTGCCACGCCAATGCATCCCTCGCAGGGCACTGTGCTTCCTATGGCTCTCGGTACGGACATATCAGCACGCAACGCGGCCATAAGCGACGAGGAGCTTGATGCTCTCCTGCCGGGCGAGGCAGAGGGTTACAAAGTCCTTGAGCCGCCACCTGGATATGCCCCTGTTCGAGCGCCGGCGCACAAGCTCATGCAAACGCCGGCACCGGCAGGGGGTTTCATGATGCAGGATCCAAATTCTTCACGCCTGACAGGCCATCAACTCCCTAAGGAGATCCCCGGCGTAGGCGATCTGCAATTTTTTAAGCCTGAGGATATGCAGTACTTCTCCAAGCTGACGGACAGCGTAGACGAGGACCAACTGAGCGTGGAGGAGATGAAGGAGCGCAAGATCATGCGGTTGTTATTGAAGATCAAGAATGGTACCCCGCCAATGCGAAAGACTGCCTTACGACAGCTGACCGACAATGCGAGAAGCTTTGGTGCCGGCCCACTGTTCAATCAGATCCTGCCGCTACTCATGGAGCGCACTCTAGAAGACCAGGAACGACATTTGCTGGTCAAGGTCATTGACAGAGTCTTATATAAACTGGACGAACTAGTAAGGCCGTATACGCACAAGATTCTGGTCGTGATCGAGCCGCTACTCATTGATCAAGACTATTACGCCCGTGTGGAGGGTCGCGAGATTATCTCCAATCTGGCCAAAGCAGCTAGTCTCTCCACCATGATCAGCACCATGCGGCCTGATATTGACCACGTGGATGAGTATGTGCGAAATACCACAGCTCGCGCCTTCGCCGTGGTGGCTTCGGCACTTGGTATTCCAGCCCTCATTCCGTTCCTGCGGGCAGTCACTCGAACCAAGAAGAGCTGGCAGGCTAGGCACACGGGTGTCAAGATTGTACAGCAGATTGCTATCTTGATGGGGTGCTCTGTGCTACCGCATTTGACGGATCTGGTGGAGTGCATCCGGCCCAATCTGAACGACGAGCAGACCAAGGTGCGCACGGTTACGGCGCTGGCAACCGCAGCATTGGCAGAAGCCGCCAATCCCTACGGTATCGAGAGCTTCGACAGCATCCTCAACCCTCTGTGGACGGGGACCAAGCGACAAAGGGGAAAGAACTTGGCGGCTTTCCTCAAGGCGGTTGGATTCATTATCCCTTTGATGGACGAGGAGTATGCCAATTATTACACGTCACAAATCATGGACGTGGTTCTGCGAGAATTCCAAAGCCCCGATGATGAGATGAGGCGTGTGGTCCTGACTGTGCTCTCCAAGATGTCCCAAACCGAAGGAGTCACGGCCGGTTACCTCAAGTCGCATGTGCTGGACGACTTCTTCTCAAATTTCTGGGTCCGAAGAGTGGCTCTTGATAAGCGCAACTACAGATCAGTCGTAGAGACGACCTGTGATCTTGGCCAGAAAGTCGGCGTCAGTGAGATATTGGAGCGGATTGTGAGTAATCTAAAAGACGAAAGCGAGGCCTATCGAAAGATGACCGTCGAGACTATAGAGAAGCTAGTTGCATCTCTGGGGGCAGCGGATATTGGCGAGCGTCTCGAGGAGCGTCTCATTGATGGAATTCTGCACTCGTTTCAGGAGCAATCGGTCGAGGACGTCGTCGTGCTCAACGCCTTTGGCTCCTGTGTCAACGCACTGGGCACGCGAACCAAACCGTACCTTCCCCAGATTGTCTCCACGATCCTCTGGCGCCTTAACAACAAGACAGCTCAGACCCGCCAGCAAGCCGCGGATCTCATTTCGCGCATCGCCATGGTCATGGCGCAGTGCGGCGAGGATGCCCTGCTCGGCAAGCTTGGAATTGTGCTCTACGAGTATTTGGGTGAAGAATACCCTGAAGTACTAGGTGCTATCCTCGGCGCGTTGCGCTCCATTGTTACCGTTGTGGGTATCAATCAGATGCAGCCTCCTATCAAAGACCTCCTCCCGCGGCTGACGCCCATCTTGCGCAATCGACACGAGCGTGTGCAGGAGAATGTGGTTGATCTGGTTGGTCGCATTGCGGATCGCGGGCCTGAGTCCGTCAATGCGCGCGAGTGGATGCGCATCTGCTTTGAACTGCTCGACATGCTCAAGGCGCATAAGAAGGGTATTCGACGAGCAGCGAACAACACATTTGGATTCATTGCCAAGGCTATCGGACCGCAGGATGTGTTGGCCACACTGTTGTCGAATTTAAGGGTGCAGGAGCGGCAAAGTCGTGTCAATACCGCTGTGGTAAGTACAAACGAATTCAACTCACAAACTATACATTGGGTCATTAACACCTACACAGGCTATTGGTATCGTCGCCGAAACCTGCGCCCCATTCACTGTCCTCCCCGCCATCATGAATGAATACGCTTCAGTTGCCGAGCTGAACGTTCGCACCGGCGTGCTCAAATCCCTCTCCTTTCTCTTCGAATACATCGGCGAAATGGCCAAGGACTATGTCTACGCCGTTGTCCCCTTACTCGAGGACGCCCTAATCGATCGGGATCAGGTGCACCGGCAGACAGCAGCATCTGTTGTCAAGCATATCGCCCTCGGCGTCGTTGGGCTGGGCCTTGAGGACGCTATGCTCCACTGCCTCAATCTCATATTGCCCAACGCCTACGAGCAGTCCCCCCACGTGATCGATCGGGTGATTGAGGCGATTGAGGCAATTCGTGTGGCGATTGGACCCGGGCTGGTTATGAATTACGTGTGGGCGGGGCTATTCCACCCAGCCCGCAAGGTCAGACAGCCGTTCTGGAGGATGTATAATGATGCGTATGTTATGCAGGCGGATGCGATGGTGCCATATTATCCTAACTTGACGGAGGAAGGTATCGATCGAGGCGAGTTGGGCATCGTCTTGTAACATTCGAGAATGGGTCCGTCAGCAGCTTTGATAATAGCATGTTGGGATGAACACTGGTCCGATCCAACGTAAGCGATATCATCTTGCTTACTTCCCTGACTACGTATGAGCATGACAAAGTTGAGCCACAAATAAAAGCCGACTCACCCGTAAGCAGACGCAGGTAATAACTGGCTCCGCTCGTCGTCAAACCCGGTCTTTACGCCGTTTGCGATTCTAGAAAAGAGCTTGGTCAAAATGGCCCGACAGCGACGCCTTGCCTCGCTATCTTCCATTCTCCAATGATCATTCATTCACACAAGCACTGTATATCTAAGAAGGAGATCGTGACTTCCTATCTCTAGTACTGAGGTGTCAACAGCGCCCTTGATGATTTGGAAACAGCTAAGAACATGTCTCCGCTCATTGCCGATTTGGTCGGCCAAGAGCTTTAGTTTCGTTTTAAGGGCCTTGGGATACAATACTTTACGTGTTTGTCTATTGTGTTCAACTAGACAACTCCAGTCCTTTCGCTGGGCATAGTAGTGGCATTCAAGGCGGCCAGAAGCTACCGAGTACATCATCTGCATACTCGCCGACTCAGTTGGGTGCAACGCGTGACTCCAGAAAGCCCAAAGACAGGAACGCTGTCCGGAACACTCCGGTCCTCGCTCAGCCAGAGACGCTGCGCATCACGTTGGCGTAGGGTCTCAGGTACGACGTACCCCAATCCTTCCAGCTGAGCTTCACCGGCCTGCTGGTCGGCGTCGATTGTTTTGTAAATTGAACACACATGGGCCGTTCAAAAACCATATGTACGCTCAAATCAATCGACCTGCCCAGGGGGCAGGCGCTCCACCTCCACCTGCGGTACTGAGTCAAATGGGAACCCCATAGCCAATAATCGGCCATCCGGGGCTACCGCGGGTGTCAATTATTACAAGAGTACGTGTACAAGTTTTCCATGGCGTTCCCTCTTCTATGGACTATTGTGGTACTGTGTGTCTGGGTTGGGTGCATCGCAACAGTGAACTTCCTCGTCCCGAGTACTGCGACATAAGTGATGTCTGAGCCGCCTGATGTTTACATGATTTGACAGCCTGTCCTTCCGTATAACGCCTTGTTACCTCAAGCTTTCGAACATGGCGACTAGAATAACTTTGCAATGGAAATTGACAAACTCAAACACCTCGTAGCCGTTTTCTTTCCAGGTTTAAACTGCATTCGGGTCCACTCGAGCACAGTGAGAGTCTGGACAGACTGGTGAGTTGAGTACTCACCTGGACAGTACACTCGAGCAGTTCTGACAACGTTATAAGATACTTTATGGACGTGAAACGCCCCGCAGGAAACGTACTTGAGTAGTCGTTCTTATTATCCCCATGAAAGCCATTATGAGCCAGGTTCTGATAAGATACGCATACAGCCAGCACGAAAAATCATAAAGAGGTGCTCGCCGCTTTAGCCCTCGATCTTCCGTTTAACTTTATGGCGTTGAACTCATTACCCCGTGGTGTTTCAGAGGAGGGTCGGAACCAGAGTGGTGCGATATTGGAGCAAGGACATGGAGGACGAGACTAGAAGGAAAGTGTCGATGGATTCTGACCGTACGATTTCAGAGGCCGTTCGAAAGGGTTTTGCGAAAAACTTAGTTATGTTAACGGTGCATGAAGAAACAGTTCGTGAATCAGAGGCTTGGAGTACCAATGAAATAGGCCCTTCACTAACTAAAACCCACGGAAAGACCATCTGCCAAAGTTTCAGACGCTGGAGAAGGCCCTTGAGAACACGCCTGTGATATCTTTGCCTATCTGAATGGCTGGCGGAAGGAGATCAATATGACAGTGAGAGACACATGCCTAGGTAACGAAGGCAAGAGTCGGAGGGTCAAGCCTCACATCCATTGCAGCCAGATATGTCGGGTTTCATATCTCGCATTTTGCAGAAGTGTTTGCACTGATGGCCTCGGAAAAACTTGGTAGCGGCAGAGATATATCCCCATAGGCATACTTCGGTATCTATTCCAGGAGCTAGCATGAGACAACAGCCTAGTATTTATTTATTGCCCGGGAGTAAAGAACACCTCTATTCTTCAATCCCACGGGTTCGAATTCTCTCCCTATGTTATCAGAATTGGAGACATAAATGAATGAGTTATTGACTCTGTTGCAAAGTGATTTTTTTGTGTTTTTTTCTAAAGCACGTCGTTTCCAGGGAACGCAGAAATCAGATGGCTAGGTATTATACAATACTATTGCAGCTTTCATGAAGAGTAGCACATTGTGATCCTCGACTTTTGGCCTGGGGAGGGAGGAACCAGGTATGGTGTCTGGTATGGTGCGGCAAAGCTAGTGATGCAGTGGTCGGCGTTGGGAGCTTCCATACCTTGAGCCGTAGCGACAAAAGTAATGTATAGTTGAGAAAAGCTGTTGCCGCTCACGATCAGGTCCTGTAATCATGCTACAATATTTTCCTCATTCCCTCGAAGCGCTCCATGTCGTAAAGATTATAGACGCGCCAACGGCACCGTTCGAAAGACACCATCACCTGCAGCCTCGGCAGCCCAACCTCACTACACAAGTCACGCTTCGTGCATCACATCAACTGGAATGGCTGCTTCCAATCTGTCATGAGAAACAAGCGGCAGTACTTCCGCCTTGCCCGCAAACCCTACTCAAGATAGACGACCGTTTTCAGCTCGGCCCGGCTGTTGGATCCGCCATGGCTTCGCTTCGATACGCCCCGGCGCCTCAATCAGGGCGGAGAATGTTCTTTGGATTGGCTCGGGACGATGATACTAAGGCGTGGAAGCTAATCGACTATATCCAATATTTTTTTTTAGTTTTTTTTTCGGGCCGCATTTAAGTATCTCAGTTATCTTTGCACAAGGAACAAGCCGTCCGTGTCAAGATATTGGCTTGTCTTTCCCTGGCTTGCATCTATGGCTCTAGCTGCACTTGAACTTGCTTCTTTATGTCATTCATGTCACCAGACCTTCATGTCACCAGACCCCATCTCCCCATCTGACTGTAAGCACACACCGAAAAGCCGCTGGTTGAACCATCAGAACCTTGGACGTATTTATGTCCGTCGGTCGATCTACCCGTCCTGTGCCGCGCATGCCACTAGCCTTGGATTTGACAGCCTTATTCCAGGCCTGCCAGATGCCTCTGATATACAACGCCGAGGATGCGAGCAAGCAAGCCTTGTATTCAGCGACAAGTTTTCAGGGTAAGCGGCGGACGGTGAATTGTCTTTCAATCTCAGCAGTACCCTGAAACTGAGGCGAGGCCAACAGCTGCCCCACGCTCTCAGCCATATGTGCTTTTCCCCGTCTCATCTAAATCATGCGTGCATACCGATGCATTCAGTAGGAACACAAGGAAAGAGAACTAGAACTGGAACGTGGAACAAAGTACTCCAGACAATGCTTCCTTCGAGCAGCGCATTAGTAATCTAGGAGCACAAAAATATGTTCCCTGCAAAGCTTTGCAGTATCACGAACGAAATGTGCGGACTCGTTGAGAGAGATAAGTCACAAAACATCTCGCCAGACCAGGTCTCCCAAGCCACGATCAAAATCAAATCAAATCAATCTGAGCACTTACAATTGCTTCGGCGCCGCCTCGAGTCTCATTGTTGTGTGACCACTTTCGAATACAACACTGGTGAAAACAGTTTCACTGGGAACCGCTTGCGCCTTGTATGTCCCTGTCCATGATCTACCTTCGGATGAGTGCGATCCTCCGTCAAACGTCGCTCCCGGCGCAACCCTTGTGGAAATGCAGAACTACTGGCCTGTGAGAATGACACTGTGCTAAACGAAGCCTCGGCGTCTGCCGGATGGGCAGACATCCATTGATTTGCGCAAGGCTTCTGTCACGATCATTTCAGTTGCGATTAGACTGCGCGGCCACCGCTGCCGCCTCGCACGACGCCATGCAGATGTCATACCGCCCGTCATCAACAGCACTTGCTGCTGCGGCCCGCGGTGACTGAAAATCAGTTCCGTGACTGCAAACGGTGGCTGCTGTGGGCGCGGTACCGTCAGTTCCAGCTGCTCGAGCTAGGTCAGTCAGATTCCTCTTTTGTATGTCACGGGAAGGTTTTTTGTCCTCTTCCGACTTACGTCCACGGGAGAAAAGGAACACATTTCATTACGCCCCCTTAGCACTCCACGCAAAATAGAGTAGTGGACTTGTGTTATGCGTCCACTGTTTGGCGGTCTTCAACTTGCAGGAATGCACAGTATTCCCTACGTGCAACCGAGAACAATACTGCACGAGCGCCGCTGCACGATAGAAAGCGTGCAAAATATTCGGCGGGAAAGCGATGAGGCAACTTCCGTCCATTTGCGTGAATCCCGTACAAAATGTGCGCCTCGCTTCGCAGCCGCAATACAACCCTCTCATAGCCTCCAAACGCCGGGCAGGGTTGGGAGAAACGCAAGTTTTGGACGAGGGCTGTACCCTTGGCTTCACAGGCTAAAACAAACCCTTCCCCACTCCCCACCAGACTGGACTATCGCGGATTGGCATTTCGCGCATCAGGGTCCACCAACAAGCGCCATGTCTTTCTAATCGTCAATTGCACCCATACTTGTTGATTGAATCATTGCTTGACCTGCCTGCCTCGCTTGTAGTTCCCCTCCAGTAGATCATGTCGAGGTGGCAGGTGACGTCTGAACGCCAAGTAACATTAGCTTTCTGTTGATCATAGCCCCAAATTCTCCACGTTTTGCAGGCAGATCATGAGGCCTCCTAGCCGGCGCATCATGTTCAACATAGTCCCATCCGAGCAGTCGGTAAAATTAACGTTCTGTTGATCATGGCTGTGGGCTGTCCGTGACATTTCCCCACGTCGACAGCATCCTAGGTAGCCATGAGGCCGCTAAGTTTAAGCGTGAGATTAATGTCTGTTGCCTTGTTGGCGTTGATACGAGGCGCTTCGAGGCGCAAGACCACTTGCAGCCCACAGCTTTTTCTTGTATCTCTCTCTCTCCATATCAACGATGCCATTCCCATTCCCATTCCCATTCCAAGGCACGCATCAGGTGGAGAGACTAAGCGTAAAAGTCACCGATACCTCTCAGCCGAGCTCGGAGTCAGACTGCAACATAACGGTGGGGAGGCAAAGATGGCGAAGGGAAGACCTCCATTTCCAAGGTGAGCCTGTAGGCACTAGGTGGTGGTGATGGCACGTACATACTGCGGTAGGTAGGTAGTAGTCGTCAGCAAGCCGTGCCATCCATGTGCACTGCGGGCCGCAAACAAATGATGGGACAACATTCGGCAGTGGAGCAGGGTCCCCTGTCGATTCTGAGACAGATGCCCCCGCGACGATCATTGCGGTGGGGGGCCACCATCTGCGATCCTTACAGGCTGAGATGTCCGCAGCCCACGCTTGGCAGGACAAGGAAGTGGCCCAATCTGCGCGAGTGAAATGGGCTTTTGTCAAATTGGGCTCCTTCTCGAGATGAGGCGCTCTTATTTGGGAAGTGTTGCTCGAGCCCATGGCCCTTGGCGATGGCACCTCATTCTGCTGGGGCATGCTTCCGCTGGTAGGAGCTTTTTTTGGCCCGACACCAGGGGTGTATACTTCTTCCGACGAGCTACTGCCCGGGAGAGAAGGTTGAAAAAAAGCTCCGAGATGAGCTTGTCGCGAACGTATGTGTCGTATCTTTTGGCCATGGATTTCGCCTAACAAGTGGCTCTCGGGTTTCATCATTACCCGGTGACGGCGAGTCCACGAGTTTCTTTGCTTGTCCGACAAGGCAGTTGTCGGGTCGGCCGACGTCAATAAGCCTTGCTGGAGTCTTGGAGTCTTGGGGAACCCGCTGGCTTTGTCCTCACGTGCCAGAGCCCGCTGGACCGCTGGGGCAATGTGGATGCAGCAGTTCCAGGGGGTGCGTCTGCACGAGCTAGGAGATCCTTCTCAACCCAATCTTGACACGCAGATTGCGCAG
Organism: Gnomoniopsis sp. IMI 355080; assembly: GCA_027946555.1. Classification (NCBI taxonomy): domain Eukaryota; kingdom Fungi; phylum Ascomycota; class Sordariomycetes; order Diaporthales; family Gnomoniaceae; genus Gnomoniopsis; species Gnomoniopsis sp. IMI 355080. The sequence continues at coordinate 4,782 of JAPEVC010000315.1, read as the reverse complement.
ATTGTGATGTTCACTCATGCGTCGGAATTGTCATTCTCGGGACCCTCACCTCTGAAAGCTTGATTCCGACAAGGGGCGTGACAGGCCTGACAACGGTGGTGGACGTTCGCCCGAATGGAGCAGCCGATTTGTGCCTTGGGACCGTGGCTTTACTGGGCAGAGGGCCGCTGTCAAGCTGTCGTCACAAGGACAGGTTTATCGGTTAGTCCGGAGCTTATGGGTCTGGAGAGACACGGAGAAGGATGTTTGAGAACGGTCGGACTCGCACTCGACTACCACGTGTTGACAGGGCTTGGGACTATGCTCAACACCGGCGAGGATGTTGACTCGACTGCGAATAGGACTTGGAACTTTGCAACTTTGCTCGGTGTAAGTGACGATGGATCAGCCGACAAAGGTCAGACGCTGCGGCGGAATCGAGTGTTTCGCCAATGGCAAGCATTATAGTGAGGTGTTCACTCCTGGCTCGGCCAGGGCTCATACAGCCTTCTACCTGCTTGCTTGTTATGACTGGTGTAGCTGCCCCATGGGCCCATGAGGGGCTATTGGCCAGTTGGATCCAGCATCTGTCATTGGAGCCCTACGACGACGAGGGCGACATGACATGGCTGACGAACCAGCAACACATAGCCTCTTGGCAAGATCCGACCCTTCCGCCTTGGTACGCCTCTGAGGGTGTTGAGGTAATTTCCCTGGCCAAAGAACGTTGGTGGCGACCTACAGGAAAAGGGCCCATTTGTCTGGTCGCAGTCTGGAGGTGGCAGCCACTGCGCAAAGAGGTCTTGTCACAGATGGACATTGCCCATCTCGTGACAGCATTGGCAATTTCACTGGAGATCCGTAGTTCCGTAGCCCGGTGGGGCGAGGGCCGGAATGATTGCAAGATGGACGTTGACCACGTTTTTTGGGAAGCTTGAACCTGAAGATCTGGGGCCCGGTCACGGCGAGATGAGCTGTGGAACGGCTGACATGGAGCCGGGGACCCATCCCTTCCCTTTAGGGAAGTCCATGCGTATGTTGGCCTGGGGGCACGGAGATTTCCAAAGTGTCAACACGTGCCGGGCGTGCCCGCCTTCGGACTGACCTCGATGACGAGATCTGAGTGGACTCGCCAGAACATGTTCCGCAACAAGGGGACAAACGCAAGATGTATGTACATAGTGCATTGGTGACTGTGGCGAACTTGTAAGCCTCCGCTTTCCACCATGGCGCCGCGGTGAACAGGATGGGTGCAAGACTCCATCAAGCAGGAAAACGGCAACCTCCGGTATCACGTCTCTCCGCAATTCCGGGCAGGGGAGGGAGTGGAGGGGGAAAAGAGGTACTATGGTAAGTGCCTAGTAAGCTGGCAGGCTGGCGGGCTGGCTGGCTAGCTGGCTAGCTGAGTTGATTCTGGGCAGCATGGCAAGTCGTATTGACAAATTTTGCGCAAGATTGAATGTGTGATGGGCAAAGCAGTACCATGCAGGTGCAGGAGAGCTAATCATGCGACTTTGATTGACCTACTACATACATAGTAGTAAGTAGCAGCAAGCCCATGTCATGGAGACATTGACGTCTGTGGACTGGAGCTAATGCCATCTGGCGCGTGCAACCACACAAGAAGGAGCGAAGCCAATTCCAGCAACGTGTGAAATTGCACATCCAGATCCAGTAAGCCATGGATGTGTTCTCCACACAACGTGCATCGCTGGTGGTGGAACCGCAAAGACGAGCAAGATGAGATGAGGGTCTGCTCATGCTTCGGGTGGTATCAAGAGCGGATACTTTCTGGGGATGGCTTCGCAGCTTCGTCAGTCAGATGCCTGTGCTTGCGACGTGACGGGTTGATAACCTGAGCCGCAACTTCCAGGGTGAGTTTGAGGCCGCCGGGGGGGAGGAGGCTGGGGGACGGGGTCTGGCAGTCTGGCAAGGACCGATGATGAATTGCTCCAGCGTGGAAAGAGTCAGAGTCTGACTTCCCTTGTACTGATGATGCCCAAGATGCTTGCAGTGAATACACTTGCCTGGTACCAACGGCGGTGAGAGAAAGAGAAGGAGGGGGGGCCTAGATGATGCGTGATTAAGAATTGGGTTACGAGATGAGGGCCAAGGTAGGCTTTGCCAGAGCTTCTCGATGTCATCTAGTGCGTGTCTGGCAGCTGTGTGGACCCTCGGGAGTGCTTATTCCCGGGATGCACTCTCAGCTCTGTGGATGATGGACTGGGGGAGGCAGTGGGCAAACGACAAGCGACAAGCAGGAGGTGCCGCAGCCCGCAGAATAGGGACCCACCACAAGATGCCCTGGCGGATTGGCAAAGCTGGGGGTGGCGGATACCGCCTTTTGTTTTGGTCCCAGTCCTTTGGCTGCTGCAGGACCTGACTGACGTGGAGCGTGCCAGTCACGGACAAATGTGATGGGGTGAACACGCAGGATCCGGTCTGACGGTCTGACAGTCTGACGGTCTGCCAGGCTGCTGGCTGTGTGCATAGTAATTTGAGCTGCGTGCTGGTCTTCTTCTTTGTTTCCTTCCCCCCCCCTTCTCCTTTTTTTTTTTTTACGCGAAGGGGCCTGGAGGGAATGAGATGACGTCGTGAGGCTGATGATGATGTTCTGTGGAAGCATGTCTGGTACTGCATGTAGAGTATGGAGCGGGTGAGTGACGTATTTGGTGGGAGCCAAGGTAACCCAACCTGTGCTTCGTTTGCATTTGAACAATCTGACAGGTCGCCGAGGTCCCCGTCTCCATTGCAAGACCGTGTGGGATGCTACGTATGTATGCCCGGGTAGGCAGCATGACAGATTTGTGTCATCAGATCTGGACAGCGTACCAATCCTCTTTTGGCCGTGACCGACCAGTGCTGACGGGGCAGATGGGGATGCATCGACATCATGGTGCGTGTCTGTCTGTTGGTACCGTACTGTCCCTGAAGGGATAGCACCGCAATGTCTGGAGAGTGGAATTGACACGGATGCCTGGTCTTGGCGGGGGGGATTACTGGGCAAAAGGTCCGAGGTTTTTTGGCAAGTGATAGGAATGCTCAACGGCGACGGGCCATTATCAGATTCGAGGCGTGTTGGTCTGTGTGTGGTCTGTGGAACGCGAGGTGTGGAATGACGACCGAAGCCAAAAAAAAAAAAAAAAAAAAACAAATGGATGGAGGGAGGGAGGCAATGAGGCACCATCCATGTCTAAGTCAGCCAGCCAGACCCTTCCCGCCCTGCCGCCTGCCCGCCTGCCCGCCTGCCTGCCCTTACTACCTAATGTACGGCGTCAATCAAGTCGCGGTACGTTCCGCTGTGCCTTCCTTGCTGTTGCAGCTTGCAGCCCACAACCACCCACCTCCCAGCCTGGGCAGCCTGTCCTGCGTCAAAATCGCGATTTTTTATTCCAAAAAAAATCAAACAATCGATTCATGACCTCAGCCCAGTTCACTGCTGGATCAGAAGCGAGTGCGAATAGTGGGTTAGGTGTTATTACTATGCCTAGCTACCAAACAACAATTTGGGGAGTGCGTCAAGTAATTACTCTGGGTACATACAGTAAAATATGTAAGTAGCGAGAATGTGGACCGAAAGGAGAGGGGTGCCAGGTCCCAAACAAAGTGGCGTCTACTAGTAAGTTGGAAAAGAGGCGAGCCGAGACAAAGGACAAGAAAACTTTGAAGCTACCCATGTATGGGCTTGACCTGGTATGCTCCACTACTTATCTAGGTAAACTTACGTTACAGTCCTCCAAAATGGCATAAGGTTCCCAAATACCGGAGAGAGAAAGAGAGAGAGAGAGAGAGAGAGAGAAAGATTTCATAGTGAAAAGAGAAAGAAGGGTGGTGGTGCTCTGCTCTGTTGGAATGCGAAATCAGCCATCCGGATGGAGGCGAAAGATCAAAAAGGCACATTACTTGATACGCTAGCCCGAAGAAGCAGGATACGGGTCTACACCTGCCACATAGTGTACATTTCGGTGCCTGGTCAAGGGCAAATGGGTCAAATATACGGGCAAAGCTTAACGTGACCCGGTTCCAAGGTTGACCGAATTAACCATCTCATTTCTTTCCCCAAGTCAACTCATCTTTCAAATCCCTACTTGTTTTCTCTCTCCATATATACGACGGGCACATAATAGATAGTATCTATCAGGCAGTATCTAGTACCTCGTTGTGTACCGTATAGTACATAATTTATAGCACTATTCACGTGTCTGCGTGCAGGAGAATATCTGACATGATACGCAGTACACCTTACCACGCCACATTACACTCTTCCTTCCTACCTATCTTGATTGCGCAGTACCGGACTTGTCGTACTTATCGCACTATAACAGTAGTATGGAGAAGAGACGCAGGCGTCAAGGGCTCCCCCATGCACGATTCTTTTCTGCCGTGGACCCTGATTGCCAGACGTTGGTTGGCCCGTGCCATTCCAAGCACCAGTGGACGATGCTCCACCCTTGCTAGATAGCACCACTCCCCTGCCACTTCCTCGAAATACACCCCTCCCCCCTCGGTTCTCCATAGCTACTATGATCCCGGGTCTTGGCCCCCTGGCCTACTCAACAAGCCCTGTCCTGGCGCTGGAGCAAATGTAACCCTCACCAGTTATGGTACGGGACATCTGCTACCTGGGCTGCTGGTCCACTTACCATGGACACTAGTACCGGGATATGTGCATGTCTGCTCAAAGACCCTGCCTGCACTGCTACTGTCACTATACTATATAGGACGCAGTATTCCCCGGACTATGGCACTGCATCATAGTAGAGGCACAAACAAAGGCCAATGGCGTCTTTGGGTGGGGAAGGG
>JAPEVC010000314.1:0-32917 GCA_027946555.1 Gnomoniopsis sp. IMI 355080 | reverse complement strand
TCCCACCCCTCAGTCCCCTCCCAAGCCTCCTTCCCCTTTCCCATGACACTCCTCACCGCACTCCTCGCTTTCCCTCTCCACCTCTCGCCCACTTCCTCTACCCGCGGCCCGTACTTCTCCAGAACCCCCACCAGCTCCTGTGTCCTCTGGACCACTACCATCCATGCTTCCTCATTCTCCAGCCAATTTCGGCGCGCCGCTGCTTCATCTTTCTTCGCATCATCCACGCTAAGCCCCGGGCCCGCGCCACCCACTGCCGCTCGCCAGGCCTTCTCGCTCGCATCCACCGCACCGGCATAATCGTGCCGCCATGCCCGCAGCTGCGCCAATAGCTCCCACAGCTCGGACCGGTGCGTGATCAGCGGGACGATGTCTGTTTCGAGCATCTCGTTCATGTTGCGCTCCACGCTGCCGCGAGGCGGCTCGTAGACACCATTTGTCTCCTGGGGGATCTCCTTGGCGAGCACGCCCTCTGTGAGCAACACGCGCAGCATATCCGCATCGAGTGCGTCCTCCGTCTTGCGGATTCGGAGGATGGCCCGCTGCGCTTGGATGATCTCGAAGAAGGGCATGGGTCGCATGCGCGCCGCGAGCGTGATTACGTTATCCCAGATGCGCCAGTTGTCATGAGCGATGGAGGCCCCCCGTTTGTAGGCGTTCATGGCCTGGGCGAGGAGAGTGGAAGGGTCTTTTGTGTTAGATTTAGTCGTGGATGGCTGAACATCGTCTTCTTCCTCGTCGTCCGCTTTCGTTCCGTTCTTGACTGTTGCTGCCGCTTCATTGCCGTTGGTTTGGTTATCTTTCTTCTCCTTCTCAATGGCCTCCTGATACATGCTGTAAAGGGCGCTTCCAAGATTGCTCCATGTCCTCGCGTCCTCTCCGCCAGCAGTATCATTACTAGACCCAATCGCCCGGGTAAAGGACTCTGCCGCATCCGAGAACTCTCCCAGCCGTAGGTTGATGTCACCCAGCCGGCTCCACATCTCGGGCGACAGACGGTTCACCGACACGGCTAGCTGATAAGCCTCGCGCGCCTTGATCCAGTCTTTTTGCGCAAGATAGTGCTCGGCAAGTGACTTTTGCGCTCGCGCATATCTGTGTTTTGAAATCTCCCATGCCCTCTCGTAGTGTGCAACCGCCGAGTCGGACTCAATATCACCCAAGATGCAGAACAACCTGGGTGCGTTAGGTTGCGGTGGTACCCGCTCGGGCCCCGTGAAGTCTGCGACTTTGAGGGTAGTTATGTCGGTATCTTCGTCAATTTCGTCTTCAGATTTTGTGTTGCGATGGAATAACCTCCACCGAATGATGGCTCTTGCCTTGTCCTCGCCGCCACCACCTCTTCCACTGCCGTCCTCGTTGTCCGTAGACGCACTGCTGGCAAGACACAGCGCCACCTCCGCCCACAACTTGAGCCGCTTGAAGATTTCCAGTGCCGAGATCAAAGAGCCCACACCGGTCCATGCATACGCCAGCTCAGACTCCAGATGCCATCTCGGCGGCGACGAAAGTGCGTGGATATACTCCAGCCTTGCAGCCGCAGGTGCAGACTCGGTCGATTTGGCAGCAGGGAAGAACGAAATCGGCTTCTCCTCCACAGGCGCCGCCTCCTCTCTATCTCTCTTATCCCTCGGCTCCTCATCCGGACTCGAGAAGGAAATGGCCGGTATGTCTCGCTTCTCAGGCATTCCTGAACTAGCCTCCGCATCAGCCTTCGCAGTCGTGTCAACAATCACCTGATCCACCACCGCCTGCATCTGCAGCACGCCCCTCTCGACCGTACGACTGCGATGCATTTCAATACGTGACCGCACCAGCAGCGCCTGCGTGTAAATTTGCCAGTTTGCGCCCTTCTCCCCAATCACCCGCACCGCGAACGGCAGCACCTCCTCGCTCGTCAACGCATCGAGCGGCGAGAATGCGTCTTTGAGCGTCGCTTCTGTCAGTAGAATGATTTGGTCGAGCGGACTCAGCGGAGGCTGCTCGTCGGGCTTGAGATTCCGCAGTGGTGCGGGTAGCAGGGCCTTTTCAGCTGCGTCGGCCTCACCGTGGAGACCTTCGCCGCCATATTGAATTTCTTCGAGTAGTGTGTCGTCATTAAGCGGCAACGCCTCCGGAGCTTGCCCCTCCTCCTTCTCCCCGTCCTCCTCCTCGTCTTTCTGAGCATTCCGATCTGCCTCCGTGCTGCTCTTGGCAAGCACAACCAGTTGGCTAGTACTCTTCTCTTGAAACCTTGTCCTTTTGCCTAACGCCCCACTCAATGCATAGCTGAAGCCATGCATCTCTGCAGCTCTTCGCAGAGCCTCACGCGCTGCGGCATCGCGCCCCAGCATGATGCTCACGTTCGCCTTCTCGACCAAAAAGCGCACCTGCTCCTCCACTCCCCATTTGCTCTCGGCAGTGATTTCCCACGCCTCGCCGACCACATCCGCCTCCACGATCCTGAGCGCCTCCTGAATTTGCTCTACCAGCGTGGGCACCTCGCTCATGCCGGTATGTTTTGTGAAAGCGGCCGAGGACAGCGAGGGCTGAATGAAGAGCTTGTAGTGCCAGACGAGGAGGCGCAGGCGCATCCATGGAAGGGAGATACCCGTGGATTTGCTTGCCGAGGAGTCGTTCCATGATTCCGGTGTGGCGATATCTTGGAAAACATGTTTGGCGAGGCAAAAGAGGTCAATGTGTGGGATGAAGGGGTACACGCTGACGCCGTCTACGTCGAGGGTTTGCAGGCGCAGGTCGATCTGGTCTGCAAAGGGCTGTGCTATTTTGGCCTGGGCCTCGGTGAGCACAGGGCCGGTCACATTTGCCTGGAGAAATGCATTGAAAGCCTCCAGGCCAATTTCTATGGACGCCATTGGAGAGAAATGAACGGAACGTTAATGAGAGTGAAGAGAAAATTGTGAAGGGCCAGACGAGACCTCATCTGAGTGGTCTCTCTCCAATTGGCGGGGCAGATTTGTGAGTGAGTCGCACTGCCGCTTGGAGGGGCATTTTCGAGAATTTTCTGGGTCCGAAAGATTACTAAGCATCGCAGCGTACAAGAATGGGCATGCTGCTCTCAAGACGTCCTATAGAAGATCAATAACAAAGCGGGCAAAGTTCTCAACATCTGACAATGGTTTATTACAGTTGCTTCTCGCTAGAGTCCTTGCCACACTAAGATCTAGCCATCACCACAGTGCTATCCAGCAGGCAGTTCGTCTGTGATGACTTGCCATATATAGCACAATAGTCGGTATTCTGCACAAGAGCCAACGTTTTTAGATACATCCGCCTTGCCAGTGCCTACAGTACCATACAAGTGTTCCGTCACTCCGCTTTCAGGAGCGTCGCTGTGCCATTGCTTGGGTTGCATTTTCAATGAGAACACGGCCCGTCCAACACAAATAGACGCTTTTGACTAGGACGTTGGGCCTAGTTTGGTCACACAATATCCCACACTATGGCTGCTACCAACATCTATTTCTTGCCCTTCTTCCGAACTGTCTTGAAGCCTACGCTCATGTCGGGCTCCTTGGGTGGGGCCGAGGACTTCTTGGCCACCTCGGACCAGCCGCCACTAGCAGCGCCAGCCTTGGGCTCACTGGGTGGCTCGAAAATGCCCTTGTCGGCGTCCTTCTTGCGTCGGATATATTCCTCCGCAAGTTGACGGGGACTGATCGTACTCTGAGCGCTGATTGCCTCGTAGAGGATTGACTCGATGATATCCTTGTCTGAACCCATCTCCGTGACGAGATTAACGACATTATCGGGTTGGTGGGTAGAGTTCAGGCCTTTCATCAAGTTTCCCTTGAGCCACTTTTGCAGTGCGGCTTTGGCGTCGGCAACAGAGTTGGTCTTGCTGGCTGGGACCACAACTGGCTTGATCGGCTGCTGGACGACTTGGGCTACTGGGGCACGAGGAACAGTAGCGCTCACAGCACGAGGCGCCGTGGGAATTTTGACTTTGCCACCTGCGCCAACCGTCGACCATCCTGCCGCGACCGTGGTTGCAGCAGTGGCCGCTGCGGTCAAGCCTGTAGCATTGGCAATACCTGGTGGTCCGGACTTGCTGGCCAGATCAGCGTATCGCTTACCCATGCTAGTCACTGGGGCCACACCGGGCTGCGCGCTTTGTTCCTTGGCCTCACGGCGCTTACGGGCCTCCTCCTCCCGCTGAATCTCCGCCAAAGTCTTCCTTGAAGGTGTGGGAGTGCCTGCAGCACTAGGAACCACACCCACAGCAGCAGGCTTGGCGCCAGCAGGCTTGGTCCATGGACTGGATGCCGAAGGGGCAGGCGACCCACTCCCCCAGGTGCTATTCGATGGAAGGCCTGGGACGACTGGATTGACCTTCTCGCGCTCCTTGGCGGCCTGAGCCTCTAGCTCCTGGTTTGCCCGGCGCTCAGCTTCCTGTTTGGCTCTGACCAGAGCCTCGGCCTCCTGAATTTCTCGCAAGCTAGGTTGCTTGTGCGATTCGTTGCCGGATACGGAGGCCCATGGTGCCAGGGGTGGGGGTTGCGACGCGCTGGCAGAGTCGGAGCCGTTGCTGTCAGGTGTCTCGCTCTCAGAGTGCCTGTCAATGTACTGGTCCGCGATGTTGGTGCGACGTTGCGCCGTAGGGGCGGCAAGAGGGGTGTTCGAAGCCGGAAGGGGAGCAGGGAAGGGCATCGGTAAGCCGCTCGCGGCGGCTTGTCGGGCCCAAGGGTCCTCATTTTGGCGGTTTGCAGCCTGCGCCTTTTGAACCTGCTCAGTAAGAGACAAGTCCTGTTGCTGTTGAGCCAATGTAGATTGGGATGGCTCTGGCTGCGGCTGCTGCTGCTGCTGCTGATGAGCAGGGTCCCTGTCCTGATTTCCATGGGCGGTATCGTAACGGTTCGCGGCGTCAGCCTGGTCCTGAGCCAGTCCAGCTTGAGAAGGACCGGCTAGGAATTCCTCGTCGGGGCGTTGCTGATTGGGGATGCCCTGGTAATCCTGAAATTCCTTCAGCCTATCTTTGAACCCCTGTGGATCCCTCTCGAGTTGATCGACGGCCGGGAGTTGGCTCTTGAGGTCTGCTGTGGGAGGACCGACAGGCTGAGGCGGGAACATACCGGAGACGCCACTAGGTCCGTGGTTACTCGCCATTAACCGGCGCTCATGTTCATTAAAATCCCCTCGATGATGATCAATTCCGGCGTTCATGACATTGGGCAAGCCTGGGCCCTTGTTGAGAGCCGCAGGCTGATCGAAGAAGCCAGCCGGACCTCCTCCAATAACGCCACCAATTGGACCCTGATGCATGCCAATGGGAGAAGTAATGCTTCCAAAGCTAGGTTGACTCTGCAGGCTGTGCATGCTAGCCTGGTGCTGAAGACCTCCAGAGACACTGGGGTGGACCCCGCGGAAATGCGGTTGTTGAGCCATGTACTCGCGCTGACGGGCATGCGCGATCTGATCCTCCTGCTTGCGACGTTCGAGGTTGTTTTGTTCCTCTGCAGTTAAGGTCTTACCATAACTGGGCACCACACCGCTCAAAGGAGGAATGACACCTCGGCCGTCACCAGCTGGAGTACTTCCAGCCTGGGTAGGGGCACCGTGAAGAACGCCAACCTGAGGCACCAGGAACGGCTCACGAGAGTTTCCAATTCGACGGATGAGCTGGCCTAGAGGCTCAAACTCGGGGTCCTCAAGTTTACGTACGCGAAGGTCGTTGGTGAAGAAATTGTTCTTGTACCACTCATTCATATCGAGCCCCGAGAAGGCACCCTGCTGTCGGCCCTGAGGATCCATGTAGACCCAAAGCATGCGGTCGGGCATAACCATTGTCCTGGTCTGGGACTGAGGTGGACCCGCTGTAGGTTGCTCAGGTCCAAAAGGCGGAGCTTGCGTCGACATACCAACGTCATGACTCTGAGGCGCAGTGGGGAAAACGGACTGGCTGTGCTCAGCGGCAGAGTAGATGCTGGGGGAGTTTACTTGGGGTTGCGAGGGGAAACCGCCCGTGAGACCTCGACCTATTGACATTGGACTATCCGTATCGCGAGACTGAGCGCCGATGGCGCCTGCCGCCATGGCACTAAGCGGATTGGGTTGTCGGAGAGTGTCTGGAACTGAGTCGGCCAGAGGATCGTGCTCCGGATTCTGCATCTGCGCCTGCATAGCAGGAGGGAAGAGAGAGCCGAGTTTGCTGACGCCCCTGGAAGAGCCGGTACCCGCGCCGAGGCCACTGCCTGCTGGCCCGAATACTCCACCTCCTATGCCGCCTAGGCCGGGCGATTGAATCTCGCTGCCCATGGGGCTGAAGAGGGAGTTGCCAAAGGCACCTCCAAAGCCAGCACGCTCTCGATCAGGCGTTGCAGTGGAGAAAGCACTGGGCCATCCACCAATATTGCCCAGCGCCGGATAATTCTTAGCACCGCCTGCCACGCTGGAAGTCTGGCTGCGATCACTGCCCTCAAAAGCCGCAGCCGCCGGGAATCCGCGAAGAGAACCGAAATTGGAACCAGCGTTCTGCTCCGTGTGCCCGCCAAGCGCGTGGCCCCTATTGAATCCAAGGTCGTCGTGATCGTTGTCACCGCGCTCTGCAGGTGGGCTTCGGAAAGGGTTGGTCTGCGAGGGGCTAGCTACGCGGGAACCACCGAGAGTAAGACCAGACATGCCAAAGTCGCTCGTGTTGGCCTTGGCCGGTGTGTCGAAAATTTGCGAACCGAGGGTGGTTGGCATAGGGGGAGGGCTAGTGTCCCGAGCACCACCCAGGGCTGCGCTTCCACTCAGACCAGGCCCCTCATCGCTGCCGAAGGGATCGGTGTCGGTGCGTGGACGAGGTCTCCAAGATGGGTTTGGGTTCGCGGTCGAGTTCGTACCAGTCGCAGCAGCGGCCCCAGCATGCTCAGAACCTTCCTGCTTCGAGAAGAAGCGGCTACCAGTAGTGCTGCTGCCGAAGCCCTTGTCCGTCACGCCCGGGCTATTCAACGCAAAATTGCCAAAGCCACCAAACGCAGATGCGGTTGGAGTTGTGGTAGTAGCGGCACTCCATACGGAAGACGTAGGAAAACCAGCAGCGCTAGCGGTGCTGCTGCGATTCAAACCAGGAAATACAGTAGGCTTGGCAGAAGAATCCTGGGCGGCCGGTTGTTGCTTCTCTTCATCCAAGGCCTCAGGTTCCTTCGTCTCCATATTCCTCCGACCGAACCAAGACGAGGTATCGAAGGCTCTGGGGCCAGCACTGGTAGGGGAAGTTATGCCCCCGGAAAAGGGATTCGTGTCGGTAGTTTCTCGACGCCGAGCCCCCGGTCTTGGAGCACTCGAGGGTGAGGACAGACCCTGCGACAAGGACTGCTTACGACCGTTGAGCGTTGGGCCCTGACCACCTTCCCTATTCTGCTGGTTCTGTTGTTGGGGCTGCTTCAGGGGCGAGTTGACATCGTTCGAGAAGAGCTAGATAACACGAGTGACTTTGGTCAGTAAAGGAGCGTCTATTTGGGGCACAGGGTGAGCGGGAGGAGCAAAGCGCATTCGATATGACTGCGCGACGATCCAGAAGTACCGACCTCTTGTTCCTCAGCCGTCATCTCCTGGAGGAGAAGTGGGTCCGAGTTGCCGTCGGCGTTCCAGCAGATGGTAGGGTCATTGTTTCCATTTGCGTCTTGAGACTTGCCCCATGCTCTGGATGAATTACCATTCACGAATCCACCAGGATGAAATCCCGACATTAGGAGCTGGGAGAGGTCGGGCCCGTGCGACGAAGCAAGATTGGCACCAACTTGCAGCAGTTCTTCTCGAGAATACTTGCCCGTGTTCGAGATCGCGTCGTTGTTTGGGAAGAATGAAGACGTGGTCGAGGTTGGAGGTTCGTTCATTGCGGTGGCCATGTGGTTCTCTGACGTGGTAGTAGGAGGGTTGACGCTGGCTTGACTACTGTTGTTGTTGAAGGGCGTCATGGATGAGCGACGGAGGATGGCAGTTCCATTAGAACCACGGCCTCGTATCCTGGAAGGAGAAGAAGAGGTTAGAGAAGAGGTGCCAAGCAAGGGCAGCGTCGTTGGGTTAGAAATGAGTGATGGATTATGAGGATGGTAAGTAAGCGAGCAACAAAGGCCATCAAGGTTTCAGGAGTGCAGGTGGGGTTACGATTGAGGTTGAGGTTGAGCGTGTAAAATGCGAGCTTGCAGTGATGCTCAAATTTTAGTGGCAACAGCTCTTGCTGCACCCCCACATGGACACTGGTCAAAATGTACAACGATGGGGACTGAGCCAGAAAGAACACGAGATGAAACGCTGCTCCATCTCAAGTAGCAAGGGTAGGGACTCACCATTCGCCGCTCGAGCTGCCCCGAGAGTCACCGCGGCCGTTATTCCTGTCGCGACCTGAGTTCTGGCCTGCTGCAGCAGAGGCAAAGCTTGATGGCAAGTTTGAGCTGGCCATTGTGAATGTGGAAGCTGAGAGATCCCGTACGAGACTGATCCAAATGGAGTGAAGGGAAGCGTATTGGAGGAGATTGGGGCCCGATGAGAAGACAGGATGGCGTTCAGTCACTGTCGCTGTTGGCAGGGCTCGTCAGGGCAGGCTTGATGCAGACCGAGGATCGCGAGATGCACACGTTCGCTGCACAGGCGTGGAAGAAGTGGTATCAAACGCACTGTTAAGGCGGAATCGGTCGAGATGAGAAGTCGGCAGCGGACGCTTGATCGTGCTGATGGGCGAGATTGGTTGCAGTTGAGACAGCAGTCTGTTTTGGATGTGTGGCGGTGATGATGGCTGCAAACCTTGAAGTCAAAGTCAGGAACTTGAGTTGAGGTTGGAGGTTTGCAAAAATCGAGTGTCGCGTTGAGGCACCCAGCCGTCCAGTTAGATTGGAGAATCTGAGCTGCAAGGGCTGCCCAGGTCCCACACCACCTGCCGCGGTGCCAATGCCAGTGCCGGTGCCAGTGCCAGCCGGCCAGTAATACAACCAGACCCTGGTGTCAACTTAGGTACCTTAAGTACACCGGGCACCAAGGCACATACTGTCTGTAAGGAACAGTTTGTCCGTACTACCTATGTACAGTACTATGTATATGGATCAATGACTTTTCGATTCACAGCGGGGAAAACGCAGCACTCCAGAGCAATCTTGGAAGAATCTGACAAGGGGGTGACCGAGTGCCATCTAGATATGTATGTACGTACGTGTACGTGCCTCACATAGGTCATCAGCATTTGGGATTCAAGACTAAGAAAGCTATTTTAACTTTTCCCTTCGTGGTGTTCGTCTGCTTGTAACCGGACTTAGCCTCGTATGTTCTAGGGTGGTTGGTAGACAATCCAATGCTCTTATTCCATGAATCACTTACTTGTTCCTGCATTTGTCAATCTATCATCACGTGTGTAGCTACAGTAGCACCAGCCACGTGTTGCTTGCAACCTTGGTACAACACCTCCATGTCATGTTCCTTCCTTGTGATGAACACGCGATCGTACCAATGACTTCATTGCTGTCGCTATGACCTGATTTTTCACTGGTGCTTTGACATTCGAAACCTCATCAATCTAATGCACGTTCTCCCTCTTTGAGTTATTCCCCGCTGTCTGATGCCATCCAAAGGCATCCGATCGATGCTCGTAATACTGCACATCCCCTTCACAGATTCCAGCTGCCGGCCATGTGTGCATGCAAGCGCTGTTAGCTTACATAATTGAAGCAGCCTTTACCAGCCAGTCCCCCAGCCTCGCCGGATCAGCTGCGTTCTCCCAGTGTCGTCCACGAACTTGAACAGTCCGCAAAACGACATCGCGATCGCCTGTCCTTGATCCTCACCCCTCCCAGCACGTAAAGTTCCCAGAACCGCACCGAAATGAGAATTTGCCGTGATGCTTTCCACCTCCATCTCGAGAGTTCCCATGGTAGCTGCTATCAGGCCTTCCTCGTAAGCCTGGACTGCCTCGATTCCTCGAATCGGCTCTATCGATGGTACCAATGACCGGTTTGCGGGGTGCAAGATAATGTCCGCCGAGGCGACCTGATGCATTCGCGTAAGGTCCGCGTAGAGGTAGCCAAGCAGACTTTCCGTGTCTTTGAAGGTGGGCACTTTGGAAGACTCTCTGGTCGCCCCTCCCGGAAGAGACCTGGCCTCATTCTGTCGCTGATGTCTCGTGTCTGTTGCCATTTCGATATGTTGATGTGAGCGGATCTCGATTACTTACGCCCAGCCAAGGACAATAACAGGAAGACGCGAAGATCTTTATCATACCAGAGCATCTTCCCCTCCGGATGTCCGCTACTTCCACCAGTGTCGCACAACCACTGCCGTATAGGAAAAATTCCCTCAATTCTACAGTCCGGACTACATCTCTGCATGTTATTGACTATTATATCAAGCACTCGGCATCAAGATTGGCTGAACTGAGTGTCTTGGCTTTGGTGGGTGTAATTGGCAGTGCTAGAACAAATACTCATGCTAGTTCACAGGTATGGCCGGAAATGCAGTGCATTCATGCTCTATGAGTTCGTCTGAAGGGGTTCATGTCATGCATGGGCGGGAATGTGGGCGTACCTCGGATCAGTCCGCGATAGTACTGCAACAGGGCTGTGTTAACATCAAGTGCCAAGATTCCATGGGTTAGAGACGAAGATCGTCAAGGTAACCTTCGATTTAGGAAAACAACAGACACAAACATCCATTAATCGTTTAATCAGGCAGTGAATTATTCAGGATGTTGAAAACAGAGCAGCTCCCCTCCCCGTGGCGCCCACATACTTGTGAGATCGTGCAACATTCCTAGGGAGCTAGGTAGTTGTCTGGCCTTGTGCTGGTAACAGAAGTTCAGAATCGAACAATTATAACATAGTATGCCTGAGACGTGGATAAGAGTCTTTCGGGATGCCTGAAGACCTTGGTGTCGACCGCTAGTCATGTCTCCCGAGTTATTTTCATTTTTGCTTTCTCAGAAAGTGTGGCGCTTACAAGCCTTCTGTCAGTTTGCGCTACGTTAATTACGGGACGAGATAATTCGCGCCGCACTAATAAGGACAAGACTGGACAAACATAGTTCAAGATGCAAGTAGTACTGTACCTACCACAAACCTCTACATATAGAAGATTACAAAACCCACAGGAATGCTCCAGCTCCCTAATCGCTTGCAGTTAGACGAAAGATCCAGACCTCGGCCACGAGACGTCGTCAACTCGGCTAGGATCGATTATGTCATCCATTCAGCCAATAATTGCAACGGTATCTTTGACGCCGATGGCGCAATATGGAGTCTTCCGAGAGCCTTATCGTGTGAACCCTTGTTAGCGGACGCCGCCCACGCGGCCTCGCATACTATGTCGGTTTAAAACTCGCGTGTACCCCAATGTACAAGCTATCGTGGTGTCATTCTCATCTCGCCCTCTCGCCTCCCTCCGGCATCCCCTCCCTTTGCGTCCCACAGGCCATCAGCATAGAGCTGCTCCGTTGCTATCGCCTGGGCAGGGACGGAAGGAGAAAAAAAGACAATGAGCAGCACCGATGATGAGGATGCCAGTCCCGGCACGACAAAGGGCATCACGCCCGTGGTAAACGCCTCGCCCGCCGACGGAAGCCCGTCGTCCGATCCGGAGGACCACCGCGGCGGCGCCAATGGCCTTGGCCCCATCGTGGACGACCACGATGGCGACCTCGTCACCGACGTGGAGAACCGCGACCTCAAGCGAGGGCTCGGCGAGCGACACCTTACCATGCTTGGTATTGCCGGCGCCATTGGCACTGGTCTCTTCCTCAGTCTGGGTGGTGCTATCCAAACTGGCGGCCCCCTCGGCGCAATTCTGGGGTACGCTATTGTCGGAGGAATTGTATGTGCGGTGCAGTTCGCATTGGGCGAAGTCACTGCCTTGTTGCCTGTAAGTGAAGTTTGGCGCGTGCGATCTGGTCACTGGTCAGAGAGTCCTACAATATTAAACACTTTGTTCTCGCTAGGTCACAGGGAGTTTCGTTCGACATGCTGGATTTCTGGTGGACCCGGCCTTCGAGTTTGCCATCGGCTGGAATCTGGTCTATGGCAATCTTCTTAGTATTCCATCCGAGATCACCGCCATCTGCGTGCTCTTCGAGTTCTGGACCGACTTGTCCCCTGCTGTTTGGATCATTGTCTTCATGATCCTAACCGTCCTAGTTGGTGTAGCTTTCGTCCGCAGTGAGTGTTCATTTTTTTGATCCGTGTGCTGTTCCGGCGCTGGGAAAGTCTGTGAGCTGATCGTACTCCTAGTATTTGGCGAGGTGGAGTATTTCTTTGGGATTCTCAAGGTCCTTCTGGTCGTCTTCTTGATCATCCTCGGCTTGGTAATCGATCTCGGTGGTATTCCCGGCACGCCCCGCATCGGCTTTCTCTACTGGCAGAATCCAGGCCCCTTTGTCGAGTACATCGCAACCGGCAACTGGGGCAAATTCCTCGGCTTCTGGGGCGTCATGACGAACGCCGTCTTCTCCTTCGCCGGCGTCGAGTCCATCGCCATGGCCGCCGCCGAGACCAAAAACCCGCGCCGCGCTATTCCCCGCGCCTGCAAGCAAGTCTTTCTCCGCGTGCTGCTCTTCTACATGCTTGCGGTCCTTATCGTGGGCATGCTGGTGGCGAGCAACGACCCCCGGCTCGGTGATGAGAGTGGCACCGCCGCGCAGAGCCCGTTTGTGATTGCTGCCAGTGCCGCAGGGATCAAGGCAATCCCTAGCTTGGTCAACGCTATTGTCATCACCAGTGCGTGGAGCAGCAGCAACCAATCGCTGTTGGCGGGCACGCGTGTCCTCTATGGTCTGGCGCTCAAGGGGCAGGCACCCAAGATCTTCCTCCGGACGACTTCCTGGGGTGTGCCCTATGTGTGTGTGTCGTTGTTCACAGTGTTCATGTTCCTGGCCTTCTTGACCCTGAACAATGACGCTCTGACAGTCTTTTACTGGCTTATGGATCTCACCGCTGCTGGGGTCTTGGTCAGCTGGAGCGCGATTTTGTTCAACCATGTTCGTATGAAGCTTGCAATGAAGAAGCAAGGCATCCCCATGGCGAGACTACCCTGGCATAATTCCTGGTCTAGTAGGTCAACTATTCTTACCTCCACCCCTATTCGAGCACCGTTGCTAACAAGCCTTGCTGCAGTCTATTCCTCATATTTCGCTCTCTTCCTCACCCTTGTGATTCTCTTCACCAATGGGTTCAGCGTCTTCACCACAGGCGGATGGGATCCCGAGACTTTTGTGTCTTCATATTTGTAAGTCGCCCAACACACCGTCAGACGTGAACACAGTAGCTGACTATCCCTTCTAGGGATATTCCTCTCGTTATTTGCGCGTACTTGATTTGGAAATTCACAAAGAAGACTAAATTATATTCGTTAACGGAGATACCCCTTGAGGATGCGCTGAAACAGGCTGAATTAGAAGTCGAAGAGATCTATCATGATTAGATAGTATTCATTTAGATCATCACAGCTGAGGGTGAGCTGCGTATCAAGTAGGTAGAGTGGCCTTTTTCGTCTACCACCTAGCTGAGGGCTCAAATACAATGAACACATATGTACTCAATGTTGTACACGATACCTAGGTACTGCACAAGTCCGGACTCCCGATCTGTCCTTGACAAATAATCAGATCGATGAACCGTTCAAGAAGGAAGATCCAGCCACCGTGAAGGAATCATACTGCTGACCATGTTGCTCCTTGTTTTGCACGATCTCGTATTACAGTGCTCTGCTAAGCAATTCACTTGCCCCCCTTTTCCCAGCTCAACACATTAAAAAAAGCTCTTCTCGGATTTGCGGAGCCCATATCCCCGAAAATTCGTTGGTGAGAGGCTTCGCTCTGGGCATTCCTGTATTGCGCGAAAGTTTCGTCATATTTTTTCGAATCAGCTTGGAGCCTTGCACGTGCATATATAACAATCAGCGAAACTATCGATGGCGGTGAATATTAGTGGACTGTGTATTGCTATTGTTCCTAGAGATAGACTGGGGGACCGTACAAAATGTGACTACTGCTATCGTTGGTCCATATTTGGTGCCAGGGAGTGGTTTATTGGGACGTGTGCCTTGCATGGTGGAACCCATGGATGGTTGTCTTTAAAATCTTGTCGTAAAGTACGACTTGATTAAACAAAGTAGTCCGGGCAGATATTGCAAAGCGGGGAGGGCCGCTTCAGAACTGAGGAAGCGCAAGATTTGCTGCTTTGATGGGTACTCAGAGACTTGTTTGGTCTCGTGATTCCGAATATCGATAGGATATGAGATGATACACACCTGGTCCTGGACCGTACGTCAATTTACAGTATGGCATTTTATACACTCGTCCCAGGACTGGGTCCGCTGAGAATCTCACTTTCGTGTTTTCCGAGTATGGCGTGTCTATTAGACAGGTCGCCTGATCGTGGTGTGATCCCAGGCTCCTGTCAGCGCTGCTTTATTCCCACAAGACTTCGCTACGGTTGGAACCGGTTACTTTGGCTGTCAGCTGAAAACCCGGGGCCCCGCACAAACCCCATGCTGACCCTCAACGTACGATGATCTCCATGGACCCGCTGATGACCTACACGGGGTGAACTTATCGGCCTAGCCTTGATAGGGCCATCGTGGCCCTGGATAGTCGGGCTGCCTCACTTGGGCATGTAGCGTGGTCTTAAGAGAAGGCGATCCCCACCCAAGGCTCAAGATGAAGCCAAACCTTCAAACGCGTATCGCTGAATACACACTGACGACGGCTGTCATTTCAAAGAAGTGTATTACCTGCTTCTTGTGACGCCTTCTGTTGATGGTCTTGTATGCAAAGGCGCTTCAACCAACCAAGCCTTGCAATCTTCAACGTGAAGATTATGGCACCGAAGGATTTTGCAGTATATTCATCATTTTATAATAACGTAGTTCTAGACCAAGTACTGAAAGGACACAAGATTGTAGCTTTACGGTGAACTAGGTGCCTACCTGACTCGCTTTCCGGCGCTCAGTGCACACGCGTGTGGGTTGGGGCTCATAGGTAGAGAGCATGCTTTTTTTGTCTTACTTGGAAGGCCAACACACCTGGGTAATTTCATCCTCGTAGCGAGCTTTTTCTTCTTGAAAATGAACAACATCATGGTGGCAACGGGAGTTACCTTTCAACTTGCCGTACCGCTACTCGGAGTCTACACAAGAGTAGACACGATCACGACAGCGATCTTGAGGACGTACATTTGTTCATGTCGTTCAATTACCAGAAGGTATCCTGGACATGAGTTTACCAAGATGAAGTTGACTAGATTGTGACAGTCTTCGGGCTTGATCAATAACACGAAGACGTCAACAAAATTGAAATAAACAGCAAAAGTCCTGTCAGGCCCGAAGTCAACAAAGCAGTAAACACGGTGCCGATTGAGGTAGCAGTCCCAATACTATAAGCTACCTAGGTAGGCAGCTAGGTACTGCGTACATACATACATACACGGAGCGTAATCCCATCCCTCACTTCTTATGATCCAGTTCAAACTTAAGATAGTATGATCTGTTATGTTTCCGGGAATCTATTCTGTGATTTTCCTCGTAATTGCAGAGTGGCACGTGGCTATGAGCCTCGTGCAAAGCTAAATTGTTGTCACCGGGCCTGACAGCACGCCCGCCAGCTGACGGATGAGCACTTCCAACGACCAGGCTGCAAAGAAGTCTTTTGAAGAAGTATGTTCAGAGGTTCAAGATCAATTGTGTCCCACGCGAAAGCTCCTAGACCCCATCTGGGGCTTACTACTCATGGTATATCTCAGAAGTATTTTGTTTAATGGGAAGCTACCTAGGTAGCCAACCTTGGAAGTATAGACTTACGTCCTTGCCATACACTAGATGATATGAAAAAGGCCTGCAGGACCAAATCAATGATCTCGAATCTTCTATAGCGCAGCTAGCCGACGTAAAAGGTCTGGCAAGTTCCGATATTGCTTCGATGCTGTCGCTACTTTGTGTCGTCGCCGTTGCCGAGATCTCGATCTTGAACCTGAAGCTCAAGTAGATGACCCCTAGGTCAGAACAACATGAAATGAGCGCAATGTGCCATCACGAGACGCCGAGGCTCTGGTACACAACTCTCGCTTAGATATTCGCCTGCCACCTACTCGATCCATGTATGCTCAATTGTCCTCTCTTGCCATCTGGCTGTGCTTGGTACACACGAAGTAGATGTTCCAGCAAAATCTACGTGGCAAAAGCACCAATGTCGGGCCCGGAACGCTGGTCGGCAATGACAACTGAGACAACAGCCAAGCCACGGCTGTGATGATCAGCACGCTTGCAGCGTACAGATGCCTCGTATAGATCGAAGCAGGTCTACGGCGTGATCGTACAGCCAATGAGGTTCTCACTGGAGCGAGATGACATGCTCAAAGGGCTCAACTCGTCCTGATTGAGAAGTTCTCGAGGTCCTGATTCACCAAACTGACAGGGAGAGATTCCAGAATTGGTGGAATGGCCGTTTTGTCTTCGGCAGCTATTCCAAGGCTGTCCTTGGAATATCGAGGAAGCACATGGATCAGTTGCCACATATGCTCCCGTACCAAGAGCTGCACGCACGCTCATCCCGCGAAGGCATACGACGAAGAGTACCTAAGTAAGTCACTGATGTATGGAACACTGTTCACTGTCACACTTTCACCCAGTACACTTCAGCCATGAAACCTTAGGGAAGCAGGGCCCAAAGGGTGTCCGCGTACCTAAGTCTTTTTACGTCTTGATATCTGGTCAGCTATAATGAAGTGCTTAGATATTTGCAGTCATCTAGATTTAGCCTGCCCAGGTGAATATTGTGTTTTGATATATCTTATCTTCGGTATCCGGAGCTCTCCGGCCCTCTGTTACCTCTAGCCATCATGATGGGGCACTTAGAACGTCAGGCCCACACCTGTCTGTCAATCCTACTAGGTACACTAGCTATGTATTCCCATCGCTTGAATCGCTCCGAGAACTCGCGGGGTATCTGCTTTGAGATATGTCAAACGACTTCACCTTAAGGGTTATTTACATGGGGAAACAACCGCAGCTCCTCGCGATGTGTTTCCAATCTACGTGTTTCGCGCCCGTTGGGTTAATTTACTTCAGCCCGCATATGGTCTCAATTGCGGACTACCTAAGACACGAAGCTCAAACGCATTGATCCTGGCTCTCGAGGAGGCTCGGTATGAGCTCTACCTGAAGGTGAAGCGCTCCCAAAAGATAATGCTTTCCCCTCTTCTCATAGCCCGTAAGTGTCGTTTTGCTCGTAAGCACGGGTGACATCCTAGTCGCTGGGCATGCAGTCGGCGATCTCCATTCCCTGTCATTCATTTTCTTGCAATTTCCCGAGGCCTGCATCTCTGTTCTCTCTTTCTATCATGTCCTTCCCAGGCGTCCAGGCAAAGACATTGCCGGATCGGAAGAACGGGTGCGCGCATCCGTTGTGGGTAACTCTGCCTGCCTGCAGCCTGCATGGTCGCGGGCAGGACGCATGGCTCGCAGCATACCCAGAAATATGATGTTGAGGACCCGCTGCCTCTGAAACGAGTGAAAGAAAGATTGAGGCTTCCGGAAAGTCCCGCTAATGCTCTTCGGTTTTCCACATGGATCTAAAGAGAATCTTGGACTTGAGGTGTTCGATCCCTTCCTGGCCGCATGACAATCTGCCAGATCCCGTCAACACAAAGCTACCCGACGGCATATAGATACACGCCTTGATCTGAAATCGACTGCGCATATAGTAGCCATATATCTTGAGCGGCGGAAAAGCTATATACTGTACATTGACTAGTCAACTATCTACCTAGGTAAGTAGCTGTTCTCGAGGGGACCGGAAGAAGCCCAAGTTTGACAGGAGACGTGTCGGAAACAACATGGCAGGACTCTCGCAAGCCGCTGAAACACGAATTTCTTCATGGCACGGTGTTTACAGGGCTTGAATCTGTATGAATCGAACCTATGACAGGATTGAAGCAAGGGAGGCTGGCGAGCTGTTGATTTCTTCTTACGGCCTGATTGAGATGCTAGTCCAAAGCAACATCTCGCATAATGCACGGTTCGGAAGGCCAATTCTACCAGAGCATTGACACCCTTCTATGAAATACGATGTCAAATCATGACGGCACTGTCATGGAATCTTCATGCTTCCCTCCCAGCACCAGGACCCAACCTTGGAAAGTTGCAACACAGACAAATGCTGCATTGCTACGGACGTAAGCTGTTATGACTTTGTACCGACAAACAAATCTCTTCTCACATTCGAGAGTAACCGCATTGCTGCAGGATCTCTGTTTTTTTCCCAGAGATGAAGTGGGCTGGCGGCTATATGCATGTGTTGAGGGCTGAAGCAGGTGGAAGCCGTCCTGCTGTGCGACCACACATCACTTGGACTGACGCACGAATTCCTGAAGTGGATTGAAACTACATGTGCACGAGAATCAAAACGATCAACGTGGATTCTCTTCCTCTGGGACACTCCTGCATTCTTCCATATCCGGACAACCCAGGCGGCCAGGCCCACGCCGATAGTCATGCTTGCCGGGCGACAATTTCGTCCGTGTCCTGCGTGGATTGGTTGGAGGACACCATGCACATACGATAGACAGGGATTCAATCCATGACGCCGGTGACCGAATGCTTGATGGAAGGCGGAGATGTCCGAGCTGCAAGATTGAGAGCTCTCTTCGCTTACAGAGGACGGCTCTGGCAACGAGATGGCAATTGGTCTCAAGTTTCAGAAGTTGTGGAAAGCCTGTTGTAGATTTTGCCATGTTGATGATTCGCATTAATCTGCATGTGGCTCCAGTTCAAGCCCAAGCAAGAAATTTGGAGGACATGAAATCCAAATACTTGGTGAAGGCCTTGCCCGAGCATTCTTGCGAAACGTGCGCAAAGCGTGAAATCATATTGTCTTCAGGACCCAATTTCACGATTTGGAACTGATCATCAAGAGGTCAAACGTTAATCAGAGGTGCGGAAATGTCAACATTGGCCAGTCCCTCCCAACCACATCCCGCCCTCAAAGCACATCTGTGACTCAAGAAGACAAAGTCCAATACGCTCCCGAAGAGATCAGCCTCCGATCATAATGCTACCACGTCTATCACAATTACCTTAAAGGATGAACTTCCCCAGGGTTTGTCATTCTATCTCTCCAATCACCTCGTAATCAATTATCCGTCGCCACAGAATCTTGCCAACTTCTCACCAAGCTTTGAATCATTACCTAGGTTCAGAGGCATTGATTCATTCATGGCGACAGCAGTACAATCTTTTCCACAAAACACTTTGATTGGGGTTGGGTTCTACTTATCACCGCTTATGACACAGTGCAAGACCTTTCCAAGTTGGCATTTATTTAAGGGCCGGTGCCCCGTAAGACTCAAATTCCACGACCCAAAACGCGTAAGAACCTAGACGAGGCCTTTTGCATACATCCAAGTTACTTTTAAAATAACAAGATCGCAAAAAAATTGTATCATACAGACGAATTCAAGGAATCTTTCGACAAAATTTGATGACCCGGGGGTCAAAGGAAATAGTGACTGTGTGTGAGCATCGAGATGACATTGTGGGGTAAACGCCAGGCCATGATCTCGCTGCATACTCGCTAAATGGATAGCCTTGCATGTTCATGATTGGCAATGGTCATTTGTGGCTGATATCATAGCGAGATTGAACGATATCTGGCAGAGCGCAAAGCAAGCCTGATCCTTGTGAGGCTTGCATCTTCTTGTCTTGAATGTCCCGTGAGCTCGTGGAAGATGAACAGGTGGACGTGACTAGCAAAACTGAACAACTCTGGCCTGATGGCATTGGTCACGACTTTTCGCGCGTGACACCCGTGGAAATTCGCATGACCTCGTCTCGAAGCAGCAACAGAGTCCCCTCTGACTGGACAGCATGGGCCATGACCCCCTTCGACTTGCTGCACCCGCACAGGGATTGTTCAAGAACGCTGGGCCCAATGGCAGGACAAAGTCGAGGCCAAGCGTCAGATCTGCTACCAAACAATATCGACCTGCATGATCTGAACGTCGTGCGAGCCTGTGCATCATGGTGTTCGTTTCCCTTCGCCGTTCCGGGCTAGAACGACCGTTGACCTGGCAGGAGTCGCAATCTACCTGATGCTGGCCTCGATGCTGTGGATATTTGGCTCAATGTAAGCAGCCCAGGAAACACAGGTCACAGGACCGTGGAACACTAATATCGAGAATCCAGTGTAATTCAACGTTCGCTTTGTTGCCGTCGAGAGTTCTGTTGTAGCTACAGACAAGTCATACGATCTCACCATCCCAGGCTCCGCCTTCAGGATTGTTGGGCAAGATTCGAATTGGGGCTCTTGATGAAGACTTATCTCCGTCATATCTATATTGCGTGAGTTACAAGACGCATGTATCGCTGTGATGCCATGCCCTCCGCATATAGTACACAGGTGAGCACTTAGAAGATGGCGAAAATTTTCCCACTCCATCCATGATACCGGGTCCAAGATATCGGGTCCATGGCAAGTATCCGAACCGAACAACGTTTCAGCTTGTTTTGCATACAAAGAGTCACATGAGGTCATTCTCAAGCAGAGACAATTTGTCACAATGTGTATTTGAGACACACATGGCGTGCTTGGATCGCGAGGACGAAGGCGTCCATCCGTGCTACTCTCGCATGAGAGAACAAAAACGTTAGGCGACGAGGCTTGACTTTTGAAATGAAGCCTCATTCAAGCAATTTCAATATTCATGTGGCTGTTATGCTACAGTTCATACCTCCGCAAGGCCGCAAACACCGGACTCCAGGGCTGCTTTTCCCCAGCTCGGGTCGTGGTGACCCAAAATTTGCAAACCCGAAAGGGGTATGAAATGATGGGTCCAAGCCAATAGCCAAATGGTAACCTTTTATATATCTCTAGATGATTTTCCACATTGCACAATGTACGAAACGAACTTCTGAAGCTCCAAATGTTGTGTTCCGAGTGCCTCAGCATCGAGAGCGTTGCTCTTGTGCGTGACAATTTGCAACGATGAAGGAGGTGTTGATTTACCTCCTTGAGAGATTATGAAGAATCAAGGTATGATAATATCCGCCGTAGTCTTGTACAAGCGCTCAAATCGATGTATTCCGGACCCAAGAAAGGTCAGGGCGGGCGGGTGCATGTGTGACGATGCTTTTGAAGAACACCCCCCCCCCTTCATCGGCCAGGGTGATGCAACAGGGATTGCTCGCGAATCTGCGACACTGACAAGCACACGGCTGAGTGCCGAAATTCGTCCTACTTTATGGCAGAGCGGTGGCAAGCCGACGACAAGTATGGTGGCGTAGGAGTCGGACTCCAGCCACTTACTCCGTGCACTGGGGCAACTGCTGCCAGTGCTTCCAACAAGATGAAATGCAAAAGCTAGGCGACGGATCTGTGGCTTTGAGATATTGGACGACTTAGGCAGCCTGTCCTCGACTCATCTATCTGCCCAAGGTATGGCGCGTATGCCCAGGGCATACCTGGTTGGTGTAACCAGAGCCCATGGCGCTGCCAGAGCACAGCCGGGGGTGTTAGGCGAGATGCTTCTCAGGGGACCCTTCCTGCAGATGTCCAGAAGTTACTTGCTATGGGTGTTGTTCTGGATCTCAACGGTAAATCTCACGTCACCAAAGACGTACTACCTATGTACCATAGCCCGGGATTTTGAACGGCTCCAAGCACATGTTCGCCCTGGTACCGGCCATGATCCAGCGGCCTTCCGATTCAGTGCACACAATTGCAGACATAACACGGCTCGGTTCCCAAATGGAGGGTAACAGGCAACCCGAAAGAGCCATTTGTCCAACAGAAGGAAGACGAGAATCATGGAGTGGCTAGGTAGGTATCCGACAGACCCGCAGACCTATTTCTGGTTTCTGTCAATGCCATGAAGGTCGGAACGCTCAAAAATGTCTCTGTACGGCCGTTGTAGCTGATCAAGGTTGGCTGCGTGAACTGGTCCGGGGTTTTGTACGATCGTGTCAGTTCTCATTGATCTACAAGCCCGTGGCCGTCCTCCTGGGACAGACGGGGCTGGGCAGCATCTCCGTCATGTGTCGATGTCGATACACACGTAAGAAGCTGGGGTTCGTAGTCTCCAAAGGGCCGACTGTCTTACCGACGGTAACTCTTTCTAGTCACATCGACAATCGCACCGCATTCATGCAGTGGCCAAGATTGCATGTACAAGGGCACTGGATTACTGTTACTCGCGATTAACGGGGTACCTGCGTGAAGCCAGGCATAGCAACATCGTTTCATCGCATTGAGTACTTCTTGATGGGGGTATGTTGGCCTCGTAGGTATTTGATTAATGTGAAGTAGACCTTATGCCTCGAGGCACCGAGTGCATTCGCAAATTCCGAGTCGAATTAACGTTAACGTTAGTCCATATTCCAGCAATGGGGAATATTGTGGATGCAATCTGGTCTATGCACGCATAGTAGCAAGCTATGGAATCATATGACGGCGCGGTCCAAAATTGAGACAAGAGCACAGATACCAGAAGCTTTCAAAGTTTGGAACCAAGGGGTTGGAGGTGCATACTGCTCCTCCGGCGATAGGTAGGCGAGATTGCGCCATGCTTCCACATGGAAAGGTTGAAAGTCGAGTGGTCGGCTTCTGTCCTGACAGCGCAATGGATCGAATCATTGTTACTTGTCTCCTTTGTTCCCTTCCTCTTAGCCGCTACTGCCACGGGTCTCTGAGACTGTGATCAGTATGTCGGCTGGATTTCCAAGGTTTACTTGGGTACTTGGAGATGATACCGCCAGCGCAGTAGGCGGATGCAAGACAGCGGCCGTGACAGCTTTTCCCCGACATGGGCATCGGCGGGCTTCGCTTCGCGCGCATGGGATTGTCATCCCGTGCACAATGCACTCATTTCCATTATTTTTTTTGCTTTCCTCGTGCAACGACTGATAAACCTTGAAGGAATAGCACCGGTGTGACATCAACTAAACGCTGACGAGAAAGTTGTCTCTTAAAGTGATCATTTTAGCCCGCGTAACAAACGCGAAGCGGGCCACCAAATCATCCAGTCGCGTTCTCATCTTTTGGGGCGGCAGAAGTAGAATTGTAGCATACTTATTGTGCATACATACTAGTCCAAAAAGAGACCGATTCATCTTGAACAGGTCAAGTACTTGGATGATGAGCGTCCGTGAAACATGCTCCGGTGACACAACTTGTGCAACTGATGGATGCCACTTTGCGAACATCTTCGCCAAGAATCATGTAACATCGCAACCCACGATAGCTTGAGTCTTGTACTTGCTAACATGTACTGCAGGCAGCCGTAGTCCGCTCGATCTATGTACGAGGCACACCTCGCGCCTTGAGCATGGACTACCGCCGCCACCGCCGCCGCCTCCCATTTTCCCTGCACCAGACTCCGAGATCTCTGCATGCATAAGCCGCGCCCACGTATCATCGGAACATACCTTTCTCTATCGACAAATCGCGATACATACTACTTACCGCTCTTCTCGATTGTGGTAGCTACATTATGCTTGTATCAGGATTCAAGCTTTGGGATCGTCGGATGATACAACTATCCCATGCCACCCGTGGTCCCAGTCGCAACAAATTTTCCGATTACCATTTTATATGAAGTCGGTCTTTTCTAGGAGCTTGTAATGATTTCTTGACATGCTCTCCATCTTTACCATCACTCCATCATTATTATTGCCACTGTCGTGACCGATCACTGGGTCAACACGTGCCAGTCCGACGTTGAATCGATTGTTCATTTCGACATTTGCCATTCTCGAAAACCCCGGTGAAAGGATCATTGCAGTAATACGGCAAGCGTCTTTTGCAGTATTTCCCCACGCTCAGCTGCGCCAAATCGTCATCATCCAAGAGCCCGGCACAGTATTCACAACCAGGTGGCAGTCTCTTCAAGGGAGAGCAGGTAAGTGACTGAATTTTCTCGTTGCTCTTCCTTTTCCCTCGCGAGGACCTACCTAGGCAGTCAAGAAATCTCGACATATACTTAAGCAGCCATGCACGCCAAGCCTGCCGGAATCTATGAATGTCGAATTATCTCTTTGGATCACCCGCCGGAGACTTTTGCAATCATCACCGGCGGTATTTCATACAGCCTTCCGTCCTTTTCGATGGTCAGAGATGAACCCCGGCCGCAGTTCCTGGAGGCCAACCAATTAAGCGGCATACATTGCTCAATGTGTGGCCCAGCTCTCGGGGCTATCGTCTTCGAAGCACCCTATCTCGGGAGGACACAAGAGAGGCTGGGCGGCCCCGTTGGATACCAAAGGATCGACCAAGGCTGTACGGTACATACAGCAACAATAGACCGCTCATCGAGACCCCCAGACGTCAACACAGTGCCCGCCCTCACCCGTGTTTGAACCCGTACCGCACAGCGCTACCGCTCCGTACCTAGCGTACCGTTTGCCGCGAGCCTATCGAGCCGTGCGCGCCTTTCCTTTTCCAAGGTTGCATTCAAGGTTGCAGGCAGATCGACAGTCGGCTGATCTGCAGCTGGGGCGGCCCTGTCCCGGAATATTTTGACGAACCACACATCCCAGGGGACTCTGCTCTTTGACGGCATGGGGGGGCGCCAGTGTAAGAGAAGTTGCAGCTGACGCCTGTCCTTGCACAGATTCCTTTTGATTTCCTTCTGGGCTATTCACGACAGTCGACGCCCATTCACTTATATGATATTGGTGTCCGAGCCCACATTTCCTGATCCCTGTATCGCCTGATCTCGTCTATCTGCGCGGCCGATCTCGCGTCTCGGAAGCCGGTACATGCAGACCAGGGCTGTGATCGTCTTCGCGGTACTTGGCCTGCGAATCCACACATTTCAGTGTAACCTAAAGCAGCGGTCCCCAGTCCCTTCCATCCCGTGGCCTCCTGGTGCAGACCACGAGCCAATCATTGTACACCATTTTGACGGGGGGGCTTACGCCTGGGGCACTGTGCGCACGACTTTCTAGTATACGACTATTTCCAAGTAGGGCTAGTCACCTGGGTTGACTGATCGATTCTAATGTAAGTGACCTTGTCCATGTTCTGTCGTCCCGTGCCAATTTACTGTATACTCTTTACTTCTTATTCTTTTTTATCTTATTTTTTTATTCTTTTTTTCCCCTGGGTTCCCAGCCGTCATCTCCTGCAGTCCTCCTTCCCTCACATAGACTGGCCCATTCGATTCTGCATTCACATTCCTTTTTCTTGCCGCATTTTTGCAATGGCTTGCATCATTCAATTACAGGGCGCGGGAAGCCTCCCGGTCTCTAGTACTTTCATTCCCACCATTCCAATATCACACACCTATGTTCTACATACCTGTCTAAGCACGGGGGCCCTTGCCACTGCCTGATCATCATGGCCTATGGGTTTGTCCAGACCCCTCCCACTTCTACCCTGGAGACCCTGGAGACCCTGGAGTATTCTTGCGTCCCTACCTAGCGACTGCGGAACTGTTGTGCTTCGAGACCTTCCCAAGTCCGGGCATGACAGTGAGCAACCAGGCCCGAAAACTCATAGACGTTACTTGTGGCTACGAGAGGATACGTTCCTGCGAATGCAGGGAGAGCTCTTGCACTTCAGTCAGGGAGAGCAGTTGCCCTTGTCTTGAAATACTACGCGGAGTCCTGTGGTGTACCAGACCCCACAAGATGAACGTGCTGCGTACTGTACTTGCACCCCACCGCGTTGAGAAATGTACAACGCCATCCTCCCTTTTTATCTCTGATGCTTTTCATCTTTCCCGCTCATACCATAGTATGTACAAACATGCGGGACAGACGTCTTACTTTTTGAACCACTTCCCCTCTACCCGACCTTGACTGCCTCCCCAGATCTTGTTCTGACATCTCTGTCGCGCATGGTGTTGCGACCTTGTCTCGTAACCTTTGGATCATATTCCGCCTCGTTTCTGGGCTGAACTTACGCTTCTTTGGTTCTTGGACCCCCGTGCAAACGCGGACGAACTGTCAACGGCAGCTTACCGCAGCCCAAATCCTTGCCCCCAGGCTTACCTTTGATTGCTGTTCCTGTCATGACACTCGCCCATGCGAACACGTTCGGGATAGCTGCATGAGTCGATTCTTTGGTGGCTCCACTTTGGTCGAACCGATGGGCTCAGTCGTCCACTGACAGCTTCATGTAGCATCAGGCTCCCGACGGACCTGGAATTTTCACGATCTCTATATCCTCTCAAGGTAAGCATTGCACATTTTTTCTTGCCCCCAAATGGTCACCGTGGCACGTACGAATTTCTCTGCCAGGTAGATCAAGTGCCTCGTCAATCTGCGCATGGCCAATTAGGACAGTCTGTGGATCTGTGGCGTCCTGAGCAGTAGCACAGAAGCTCTGGTCCTTCATTGCCCCCCCCCCCCCCGTTCACATCATGCAGAGATCGCTGACCGACTTTTATTCTCACAGGTCAGTACCATAAGGTCTCATATTTCTCTTTGATTGCTGTCGCTTCACAAAGCTGCAGATGGGTTCGGATTGCATCATTTTCCCGAGACCATCCACCCACTCCATCATTTTGACTGTTGGGCGCCGCATCCAATGACAACAGCAGTTGTCTTTTGAATCCATGTTCCGTAAGGCATGTTCAAAGACTGCTGGACTGGTCATAAGCTGGTGTTGCTCCCATCCTGAAAAGTCACGCTGTGATGAGTCCCGTATCAGGTCCTGAACTGCAATCACAATTTCGACTGCCCCCAACTCCTCAATTGTTGCATCAGCCTGCCCCCAGCGTCATCCAATCGCAATCTTTCCAAAACTGTGGGTCTTGATATTTCTGGGTGGCTTGTTGGAAGAAGCAAATGGCGACAGTTTTCAGCTCTGCCCTGTGGGCTTCAGCCTCCCTTGCCCCACAGTCTGCTGAGTGGCTGCTTGTACGGTTGAGAGATCAACGCAAGGGGGCGATCAGAGACATTCTTACAATCACTGTCAGATCAGATCTAGCTTACACTTGCATCTCGCAGGCTATCCTCACCGTTACCCTCCCCTCCCCTCCTCCCGGATCCCGAAACATTTGTCTAGCATCGCCCACCACCACACACAAGCCTTCGAAACATCTTCTCTGCATACACCGGTCTGAATGTCTGCTCTCAAGCTAGACCAGCCATTGTATAAATTGTTTGAGGTGAGTCCAGCAAGAACAATCGTTCTGGATGTCACTTTTCCCATGTGACAGTGTTCATTACCTCCATGGGACTCGGTCAACATTACCGACTTTCGAGGTTCTGTGGGCAAGATGATCGCATGGCGAACTTGAATGGAGCGGGCATACTCCGATCATTTTCAACAAACCGCCTGTCTATTATGCCTGCAATGTGGCCAAAACGACGTGGCTTTGCTAACTTTGGTGGTGGACGCAGCCGGGATATCATCCACAACGGCCAATAATCGTCGACTCGGACGCCCTCGAATCTCCGGATACTGTGACTCTTCGCTACGAAGAGGAGGCAGCTGTGCGTGCCAACGGCGGAGGAGGGGACCTGCGAGGTGGCTCGTCCCCTGATCTCCTGCCTATGGCGGCATACAAGCCTCATCCGCCCCAGATGCATGGTATGTTGCAATAAAAGCTGCGAAATCGAATTGATTTTTTCCATATCCAAACTGGAGCAATCGTAGACGCTGATATAGAAGGTCTTCTGGTTTGCAGGGTACTCAGAATCACCGTACAGCCAATACAGCCCTCAAAACGTCCCGCAGGCGCATCTGCAGCAACAAACCGAAAATGCTTCTCAGATGAATCAGATCGCCTATGCGGCCAACAACGCTGCTGTGGCTGCAAACAACCAAAATGCGTACAACTTCAATTTGGCTCCATCTGGATTCACTTGCCAAGGATTTCAGCCGAGCGCAGGTCCAAGTGGCACGAAGATTCACCTTCGGATGTCCGGTCACTACGATATCATGTCTCTG
This sequence comes from Gnomoniopsis sp. IMI 355080, assembly GCA_027946555.1. Taxonomy (NCBI): domain Eukaryota; kingdom Fungi; phylum Ascomycota; class Sordariomycetes; order Diaporthales; family Gnomoniaceae; genus Gnomoniopsis; species Gnomoniopsis sp. IMI 355080. The sequence goes on along the minus strand of JAPEVC010000314.1, from coordinate 5,073 downwards.
GCTTCGACGACACCATATGCCTGGGTTCTTTTCGGAAATGCCGCTCAGAAAAGTCCGGCGCAAATACTCAAAGAGTCACAAGACGCCAGCGGCGCATGTTCATATAGGGTTACGGTGGACGCGCCGCCTTTCATGTTGACAAACTGGCAAACAGCATCCAGCGTGCCTTTGACGATCATTATTGAGAGCGCAGACGGGAACGAACTCACACGCGTGGGTTCAGCTGGGTCATTCACTTATACGGACGCAGCAGGTGGTGCGGCGGATTTGTCCCAAGGGGCCGCGTGTCCACCTGACGACTCTATCACGCGAAGGAGTACTACCCGTTCACCTCCGTCACATGAGCACGAGACATCTGTTCTTCAGGTCAACAGCCCCCCATCACTCACTGTCCGCACGAGTGCTACCACCAGCCCTACGACTGAACACCTTCCCGGCGCACACCAGCTGCCGCAACATCACCACGATGCATCTACAAATACCTACGGCTACCCCCCTGGTGCTGTTGCGTCAACACAGACTCAGCTTCAGGTCCAAAACGCTCATTCGGCAACAAATTACGGAGCAGCATCTGCCTATAATCCGAGTAATGACACAATGCTTCACGCCTATCGAACCTCCAACTACGCGCAACACCATCCGCACCATTATCAGAGAAGTCCGACTTCGCTTCGATCGCCTCATCATGGCCTCGGAACATGGGCCACATACGGTGGTCTTGATAGTCGCGGCTCAGGATACTCCACCTCCCATACCCAAATAACCCGGCCTGGTCTGCAGCCTTCACTGCCGATTCCGAGCGGGGGGCCGCCGACTCTGGTTCGTACGAGTAGCCTTCCCCAAGGAAACCCTTCTATGGGACTTGGTGGCGCATACAACCCTTTTGCGCAACACCACAAGGCTATCTTGCACATCCAAGGGAACATGGAGTCGATGGCAGTGAACTGGGACCAAGAGGAATGGGAGAACAAGAGACGGATTGTCATGTTTAAGAAGTCTCAAAGCGGGAGTCGCCTCACCGCAAGCTTTCGACCTGTGCCCGTGAACGAACGTCCACCCAACAACATATATGTCAGCTGCATTTGGTGGGAAGAGAAGCAAGAGTGCTTTGTCACGTCTGTCGACACTATACATTTGCTGGAGCAGCTCGTCGCGGCGCCAAGCAGGTTTACAGTGGAAGAGAAGAACAGAATACGGCGCAACCTTGAGGGATTCAAGCCTCTGACCGTAAGCAAGGGAAAGGCGGACTCCGAGGACTTCTTCAAAGTCATCATGGGATTTGGCAACCCAAAACCAAGGAACATTGAAAAGGATGTAAAGGTCTTCCCGTGGAAGGTCTTGGCTCCGGCGCTGAAGAAGATCATCTCAAAGTACAGCGCCTCGCCGTCCTCCCAGGTTCCTCAGTCCACTCACCACCCTCATCTGTTGACTCCAGTGAGTGTCAGCAGCAACTACGGCCTCCCTCCGACACCAACCACTGCAACTGATCCGAGCAGCGCGACTGGATATATCAGCAACACCGGTCTGGGACACCATGCCCCTCTACAGGATAGCATGCCATCGCCCCGGTCACTCACAGGTGGCATGCACTCTGCTTCATGGGGTACATACTCTGGGAGGGATACCAGTCGTGCCATGTCGCCAAGTGGTGTCCTCAAGACAGCGTCGCCCCCTCACAACTCCAGTATGCGATTGTCCTCACTATCATCGGCGTACGACACAAGGAGTTCACAGAGTGGTGCGTCAAGTCATTACGGCTTACCGTCCCAGAGCAGTCAGCAGGCACTGCCTGCGGCACAACAGAGTCATAATGGTCGATGGGACTACAGTGTGAATGCAATATCAGACACGACAGGTACATACGGTGGCAATCGGGGAGGGTATGAATACGGAGGGTACGGAGATGGGACTAGTCAACGGGCATGATCAGACCCGGGGAGACTTGGCGAAGTGTCGTGATCCTGTGGAAAGCAAGGGTGGCTGGGCTCCATAGACGGGTGGTGGGCATAATAATTCGAGTGACACAAAGGTCACTCAGCTTGCCTAATTCGAAAAAGGCGCAATGTGACAAGTGCCAAGGTGCGCGGGAGGCAACCCGGGAGGCAACAAGATACGAGGCGAACGGAAGAGAGACTCAGAGATACCTACTTAGTTGCTTTATCTTTAATGGGACTTTGATTGTTCCACTTCACTTCAAAGCTGTCACCGTTGCTGGAGGTGTGGGGTGGCTGAACACCCACGCCATGTGTTGCATCGCATAGTGGGAACTTCAGACATCACAATCAACAAGAGCGAAGCGCGCGAGCCAAATAAATTAGAAAAAAATCGGGTACGACATAAAATGCAGCCGTACTCAGATCTGCTTTTTGACCCGGTTTGCAGTGCATGGAGATGCGTCAACGGTGATCATCACCAGCCCACGAGCTCAATACACATGCATCTAATGGACATTCTGACACTTCTCGGTTACTATCTTGCATCTGCAAGCCTCTCAAACATCCCGTCAGCCCGTCCAAGCCTTCTTGCAACGGTCGTATTTAGTGTGGATCTCATCGATGCAATTGGTGGTGGGAAGCAGACCATCATGTGGGCGAACTTCAACCAATCATGTCCAGAGGACTACCTCCTTTACGATACGCACCTAGACTCGATCCGAGCCTCCCCTAGTTTCTATGTAGGGTCATCCGGTCTATAGCAAGACAATCTACTTAGCCGTCGAAGAGATATCGAAACTTTTGCCTTTACATCTAGCCTCTCATTGTTCCATTCTCCACGCCGACTCCCTCCTCCTCTTCCGCATTCGGATAACCACTGCGCATCGCTTGTGAGAGAACCCTGCAGGGTCTGGGCCCAAAAAGCAACCGGCTTTTCGTAATCTGCGCGAGAAAATCTAGAATCTCGCCGTCTTCCTCCTTCGTCATCCCCACATCCAATCACTATCCCTGGAAACTTGCGCTGCGCCCAGGTCGTTTGGCTGGCGCGCTCCATATGTGTATTAAGTTTTTTTTACGGGCCCTACTGCAAGTTTTCGAGCCACACGGAAGAATCCATCATGCATGACGCATATCATATGCCTCACCCGTGGACCCGCTGCGTGCGGGATCAGCTCTCGTCGTGCCCCCCCCCCCGTGTGCTATCTTTGGATCTTAACAGCCGGCGAATGAATTTGCACCAGTGACCAGGCGCTAGAGCCAGCGAGTTCATCATGATGGGTAAATGGTCATACTTTTGTAATTATCTCCGAAAAGGACGTCACAGGTGAGCTATACGCCACCATCATACGGTATCTCCTGCTACTGCTGAAACCGCAAGCACCAAGCGCGTGGTGACAACCTACTCTGGTCACCACCCACCATGAGGGCAACCCCTGTGCCCATCTGCATCTGTCTCATGCGGGATCTGCCTTGTCTCGTCTGTTCTCGTGCGGATCTCGGCTATTACCGTGCGCGAAGGCGGCCCCCAGTATAGACACAGTCATATCAGATGACCAGCGTGCATGTGAGATCTCATATTGGTCGTAGCTGACGTTTTTTGAAACCGTCCAACACGCATGCTTCTCAAAACGACATGCAGGTTTGGTTTGTGATTGCTCCCATTGGCCTTCGTATCAAAACTATCAGGCAGCAAAACATATACATAGGAAAATGGAATAAAACAGAGGCATCTACCTAGATATGTATCTATTTAGTGATCAGTATTTATACATACGTTGAATGTAGACTCAACTTCAAGGTATTTATTTGTGAAAGCCAAGAACAGGCTGAGCCTCGAGACGTGCATAATACAGGCCATCTCAACAAGGTCGCGAATTATTTTGAGATTCAAATCCACGATTTACTTTACGGTAGTCCATCTAAATCACGCGTAACACGTTCTACTCGCTGCAAGTATTTCCCACCCGCGGAGCAAGTAGCTCCGGGTCCTAGCCATGGGAGGATCATATATTTGCCGAAGACGAAACAGTCAGCGGGATTGCCCTGGCAGACTCCTTTCCTCATTGTGAGGATGATAGGCGACTGGTGGCCATTTTTAGCAGTGTTCAAGGACTAGATCTACTTGATAGAAGGTTACATAGCGTGGATTATCAATGCCTGACACGGAGTCACAGCGTGCCCCCCACCCCCAAGCATATTTTCATCATTTCAGAGTCGTGGCTACTCAGGTAGACAGATAAGACTAATGCTACAGAGAATTTCGAGTATTCGGTACCCAGGTATCGAGTCACTCCCTCTTGTGCAGACCTGTGAATACTCCGTAGCTATATACTCGATCGTGCAGCAGGGTGGGCATTAATTCCACGCGCCCAACCTATGGTTTTCAGTGAGTTGGATTGATGCCCAGCCCACTTTGGATTTGATGAAGGCAAAATAAGTATGGAGGCCCGCTTGAATTGGGGTTGATAGATAGAACCGTGGTAAAGAAGGAATCGGGCAGCGGCGTGTTGCCTTCAGGAGGGCTTATTAGTCGGCGTCATGGTAGCAAGGGAAGATTTCTCTTTAGGTATTCGTCTCCTACCCCTTGTCCTCCGTCCTTAAGCAAGGGCCTTGGTTATTTTACCCGCCCGGGCCGCGGACGGTATTGTAGGTTAACTACTGTAGATTTTAAGACAAATAAGAATAGACAGGCAAACATAAATAGTGATCGAGCATCAAAGGATATATTAGCGACATTCTTACCTGAATCATTAAATTCATGACAATGACAATGTCGCAAAAACCCACTCATGCAATGTCCCCTGAGCAAGACTGGTATGATTTTGCCGAGTACTTGAAAGTATGGCGTATACCGTAGAACGGAATGCCTTCCAGGTTTTATTATTTTACTCGTTTCCTAAGAACTATAATGTGAACTTGTACGCACATCCGCTTATAGCATTAAGTCTTCAATAGCAGTCTCTATAGCCTTTCTTTTAGTGGGAGGGAGATGTGGTCATCGTGAGCTTTCAAGGCAGCCGCGGCAGAGTCCAGAGCGCTAAAATATTATAGCGAAGAAAGCAGAGAAGAAGGAGAAGAAGGAGAAGAAGGAGAAGAAGGAGAAGAAGGAGAAGAAGGAGAAGAAGGAGAAGAAGGAGAA
>JAPEVC010000313.1:0-32945 GCA_027946555.1 Gnomoniopsis sp. IMI 355080 | reverse complement strand
AATGGAGACCTGTCGTTTGTGAGGTAGAGGTCTGATCTCACGAGCTTCATGGCTGACATAGAAGTGACAGGTAACATATCTTCCGATATCAAGTCCATTTGTGCGCTTTGCAGGAAGATATGTGGACGAAGCGTTCGGCTTTGCGGCAGGTTGGAACTTCTTTGTCTTCGAAGCGGCCCTGGTTCCATTTGAGGTCACTGCTTGTAATTTGATCATTCACTACTGGAGTAAGTCTGAGATCTGAATGGTGCACAGTGAGATAATGCAGTCTATAAGACTTGACGTTGACATGACCTTAGGCGACATCGTCCCGGCAGGAGGCATCATAGCGATTGTCATCGTTCTCTATGCATTGATCAACCTTCTCGCCGTTGAATGGTATGGGGAGTCCGAGTTCTGGGCAGCCTTGGGCAAAGTAATCCTTATAGTCGCTCTCATTGTCTTCACCTTTGTCGCGATGTTGGGTGGTAACCCGCTAGGCGAGAGATTCGGCTTCACATACTGGCAGAATCCCGGCTCGTTTGCCGAGCTGTATCGCGAAGGGAGTCTGGGAAGGTTTTTGGGTTTTCTGCAATGTCTTATACTTGCATCCTTTACCATTGCTGGGTAAGGTTCATTGCTACCTTTCGAAAGGAAGCTTGCTGACTGACTATGTGCAGGCCTGATTACGTGTCCATGGCCGCTGGAGAAACTATCAACCCCCGTGCTGTGATGCCACGCGCCTATAATGCGGTATTTTACCGACTCACTGCATTCTTCGTCTTGGGGTCTCTTGCAGTGGGTATTCTTGTGCCGTACAATGACGAAGAGATGGCGGCTGCTTTTGAATCTGGCGCCCCTGGTGCAGCAGCAAGCCCCTATGTGGTTGCCATGAATCGCCTACAGATCCGTGTACTTCCGGACATTGTCAACGCCATGGTCCTCACAGCAGCGTTTTCCGCGGGGAATAGCTACGTATACTGTGCGTCCCGGTCTCTCATGGGCCTTGCTCTAGAGGGAAAGGCTCCCAAGATTTTCGCAAAGTGCACGAAGAACGGCGTCCCGTTCAACGCGGTCCTCCTGGTACTTTTAATATCGCTGCTGTCGTTCCTGCAGGTGTCCAATAACTCTGCAGTTGTCCTTAGCTGGTTCGTCAGCCTTGTGACTGCGAGTCAGCTCATTAATTTCAGTGCCATGTGCTTCACCTATATCAGGTTTTTTGAGGCGTTGAAAGCACAGGGTATCTCGAGAGACAGCTTGCCATACAAAGGTCCGCTACCACAGCCTTTCGCAGCTTGGTACGGGCTTGTGGGCACTTTCATCATGACTTTCGTGGGCGGGTACACCGTATTCTTGCCAGGAAATTGGGATGTCCCGACGTTTCTGTTCTCGTGAGTAGCAATCTGCGCTGGGCCTCATGCCTCGCGCTTTGCGTTTCTTAGAGTCTTGCTAATCCATTCGTCTATAGATACACCATGGTCGGTATTGTTCCGCTTCTCTACATCGGATACAAGATATTGAAACGCTCAACATATTACAAACCTGAGGAGGTGGATCTACTGAAAAATCTAGATGAGATTGAGGAGTACGAAGCAAACTATCAACCCCAGCCTGCTAAGTGCGACTCCCCTATCCCTTGACATGGGCATTTTCCTGACGAGCCAAACAGGAACGCCTTTGAAAAGGTTCTGGGTTTCCTTTTTGGATAGTTCATATTGTAGGAGGTCGGCATAAAAGGGCCGAGAAAAAGGAAAGAAACAAAGACCAACAAAGCGCCTTCATTGGGCCAAATGGCCTGCTTTGCACAGTCACTCCCCGAAGGTACTAAGCGGAATCGAGCACGAGACCGCAAAGTTCGGCATGTCCACCACTTCCGTCATCCTCAAGCTGGCCGCAACACTTGCCAACATGTAGCCCTCTACCCTCGTCAACCCTTTTGCCTTCTCGAGCCAATCAATGAGTCCCCTGAGGGCCATCCTCGCCGCTTCCCTTGGATTCGAGTGAATACCCAAAGCCGCATATGTCCCCTTCAGATCATCCTCCGCAATCTCGCCATTCCGCGATGGCGTCGTGTAGTGAGGACACTTCAGCTCCATCCAGCCCTCCGCGCCCTTTTTGATCACATGGAGCTTCAGACTCGCCTTCATGGGAGTCTCAATCGCCGTCCCGCATACCTACAAAATCGGGCGTCAGCATCTACTTGTTTGAATAGATGATTGGGAGTGAGAGAACCAAGCCATGAGTTCCGATATTCGTACTCCTCCGTTACTCATGCGACACCGGTCGTGATTCGACAGAAGCTAGAAGCACCATACCTCGCCATCGCCTTGCGCGGCGTGTCCGTCACCGCAGCTGAACAGAGCGCCTGCCACTTGAATGGGGAAGTAGACAGTAGACCCGACGCCCAGATATCTGGTGTCCACGTTGCCACCACTCAAGGCGTAGGGCGGAATGGTGCTGAACTCGCCCTTCTCAGCAGGTGCAATTCCAATGACACCTAGGAACGGCCGGACAGGGACTGAAATGCCCGGCTTGAACACCGCCCTGCGTGGACCGTTGGCACCGGTGGTTCCAGGCCGAAGGGACTGCTCGCTGAGGTCCCAGATCTTGACGTGTTGCTCGAGATACTCGTCGCTCAGCAGTCCAAAGCCGTCAAAGATTGCAGTCCAGCCGTAGTCTGCTGGGGTGAGTGAGTTGATTTCCACCTTGAGGACGTCGCCCGGTTCTGCCCCCTCGACGTAGACAGGACCGAAAGCTGGGTCTGCTTGTGCAAAATTAAAGGTCTCTAGTGCTGTGGACTCATTGTCTGGCCGGACCTGGTTGTCGCCACCGTCCTTGAGGTCGAATGTGATCTCGGAGCCTGAGGGGACAGTCAACGCTGGTGAGAGCGCGTTATTCCACTTGTAATGTCCCTTGGAAGGGGAAATGTGGAATGAATGAGCCATGGTCACTGGAACTTGTACAAGTGTATGTTGTGATTCTGGGAGCACACTGAATTGTTATTGAATATTGCTGAAAGTGCGACTTGCCGTCTCTTCTGTATCATCCCCGCACTGCTTTCATTCGGGACTTTGGCCGTCCCTCGCCGGCCTTATCTCTAAGAAATTTGTCTCTCTCCGGTGACGCTCCGAAATATTTTTGCACGTTGGTGGCCCCCAGTATTTTCATCAAAACATCTCCAGTAGGGTGAATTGGATGTTTTAGTGAAAGCATGCCGATATCTCTGAGTCAATTCGTCCAGCGTGGCCGAGTCCGCGGAAACCGGCCCTGCGAGGTAGAGTACCTAGGGAAGTACCTTAGAAGGTCATGTTAAGGGCTGGGCGAATTTACAGGGCGTCTACTAGCAGAGGTACGGCACCGCTAGGTACCACGGTCCCCTGGTCAAAACAAGTACTTGCCCTCAAAATTCACTTTTCGGTCCTAGGCTTTCCAACTTGAGCCCATGACAAAACAGATAAAATGAGCTCGCCACTACAGAAACAACGCGTGGGTACCCGAGACAACTGTCTCGGAACAAAATACGTCACCTTCTGACCCATCAAGATTCATTAAAGGCCAAGGCTGATTGACGATTGGAAAATCCTGCTTTGACGATCTTGACGCCAAACACTGCAATCATCGCCGTCAAAATGGCGTTCACGATGCATTCTCATTCCGGGCAGTTTTGCCCGGGCCACGCCCAGGATGAGCTAGAAGATATCGTCAAGTACGCTATCAGCATAGGCTACAAAACAATGGGTCTGACAGAACACATGCCACGTACCGGCTTGGAGGATCTCTACCCTGAGGAACTTGATGATCCCGAGCACTCCCTCAAAGTCCTCATGCCCCGGCATGAAGCCTACATGCTCGAAGCCCAGCGACTACAGGCCGAATATGCTGACCAGATCCACATTCTCATCGGTTTCGAAGGCGAGTTTATCCGACCCGAGGTCTACGGCTCTCTTGTCCGCGAGCTGGCCACTCATCCCGCCATCGATTACTTCATCGGCTCGCTGCACCACACCTGCGGCATCCCCATCGACTTCGACAAGTTTTTCTACGCGAAAGCAAGAGATGCGGCCGGCGGTAGCGAGGAGCTGATGTACGCGAAGTACTATGACGAACAGTATGCGATGTTGACGACTTTAAGGCCGCGGATTGTCGGCCATTTCGATCTGGTGCGGCTTCTGAGCGAGGACCCTGAGCGAGACTTGAAGGCAGCATGGACCGAGAAAGTCTCAGATGGCTCTGGCCAGACGGTGTGGGAAAAGGTGATGCGCAATCTCAAGGTCGTTCAAGGGCATGGCGGTTGGCTCGAGTGCAACAGCAGCGCTTTGCGAAAAGGCCTTGCCGAGCCATATCCTGCACGGCCCATCGCAGAGGAGTGGCTGAAGATGGGCGGCAAATTCACCATGTCCGATGACAGTCACGGTATTGCGCAGGTGGCGACCAACTATGGCAAGGCATTGAGTTACTTGGAAGGCCTTGGCGTGACGGAGGTGTGGACGTTGAAGAAGGAGGCGTCCTCGAACGGACAGTCGAGTGGACTGAAGGAGGTGAGCATCACGTTGGAGCAGTTCCGCAAGAGCTTAGTGAAGTAGTCAGGTCATCAGAAGCATCCGCATGGGCAAGGTCTAGAGCCAGGAAGAAAGAATAGACAAGAATTTGTAAGGTTATTAGAATGTGGGAAGCAATAGACTTGGTAAATCAGGATCAAGAATTCGGGCAATTCAACTTTACTTCAAGCCAAATACTAGCCTCTCGCCGTGTTTTTTACGAGTACTCGGGCTCAAAGCATATGAGGACACACGCAGAAGGTCAACGCAACCCTACTAGGTATCGACCAAAGGGCTCGGTAAAGTACATAGCTAATCCAAAGTATCCAAAGTATCCAAAGTCAAGGGGTAAAAGTACATAACCACAAACAGCTAGCTTGAATGCTATGCTTACTCAGCGTTTGATAGAACTTGGGTCACCAGGATCATGCACCCCACACGGCAGAGGCTCTCCCCGGAAATTAGACTAGACCTGTTTAAGCCATGTGTCAATGGAAAGGCGCGCTGCCATCACAATATGCACCTCATCCTCCATGTCATCTCGCGAAAGTAATAGCTACCTAGGTACCTACACAGACGTCTTACCTGGGGTGTCCAGGATGACTCTTCAGACCGGACCAAAAGACAACGACGTCAGAGTGCTTGCCCGATAAGAAGCTAACGTGATTGGACGAGCTCGAGACATTATTCCGTTCTTACAATTCGACATCGGGCTCCGGCCAAATTAGAAAAACACTTGTTCATCCTCAAGTCGCTGACAGGCTCTTGTTGGGAATTCATGACCAGAAGGAACTTTGCAGAGGTTGTTCTGGATGATGCCGCGTCTTATCTGTATTCTGCAACCCTTGAGTCCTCTCACCTGATATCGACACGTACCTCCCAACGCCCTACAAAACCTACGCTCGCGCGTGGTTCGACGTAGTCCTTCGACCCACAAGGATTATCTCGTGAGGCCCGCAAGGGCGTGTCTGTACAGAAGGGCGTCCCAATCGCTCAATTGTGCGAGAGCCGGCCTTCGCTTCTCAGCAGTGGTTTGTGCCCTTTTGCCGAGCACCCTTCAGCTTGCACGGATCTGTCATCGTGCGCAAACCTAATACGACGCCCTTTCTGTGGGACGTGACGCCCTGTCGCTCTCGCAGGCCGAGTACTTCGCAGTAATGGCCGAATTCTTCGACTGGGACCGCGCTGGGCAAGCTCCTTCTGGAGGAGGAGCCATGCCGGCAGGCCCAGGGACTAACCTCGACTTTGAGCCAGTGCAGGCCAATCATGACTTCGACCTGGCTCTGGCCAATATCGACGGTGATGATTTCTCCTTTTGGGCCCTGGAACATTACGAGACAAGCAATCTGGTCCCCGAGCCGGTCTATAGCGATAATGCACAGAAACCCTGCGATGCATGCGAGGCTGGCGGGTTCAGTTGCAAGAGGATAGAAGAAAGTAAATGCGAGGCTTGCTGTACGACCTGTGTGGCTCTGAATATCAAGTGCAGTCTTTCCAGCAACCCGGGTTCGACCGATGCTGTCCCTACGCTATCTTCTCCATCTGAGCGACCTATTACAAGCGAGTACACAGCCCTTCAAGACGTCCAGCTGCAGCTGAGTGATATCCGAAGCAGCTCATCGCCGGACTTCATCAATCTTGCAGCTGTAAATGACTCCGAGAATGATAACAACCCAAACCCCCCCGCCGTACCCAAGGTAGGCGCCAGGTTCTCCCGAGAATCCGTCCGGATCTTAAAAGCCTGGCTATCAACACACTCACGTCGTCCATATCCGAACGATGAGGAACGCGAGAATCTTCAGAGACAGACCGGTCTCAACAAGACACAAATTGCCAATTGGCTGGCTAATGCCCGGCGTCGCTCTAAGCAAAAGACCCACCATCCTACTCGCTCGACGTCGCCCAGCGTACGAGCCTGGGCTGGCGCTGTCGAGATTCCTCAAAGACGCGGGGACCATGCCAGGGACTCTGAGTTTCTGAGTCCTCTGCAACGCTGGCAGAACTCGCCACCCGGTACATCACTCCCTCGCACTCCTTCTGCTGTGAGTTAAACCTAGTGCTAATTGCCAAATAGAAAATGAGCCAGCCTGCGTTACAGCTATAGCTTCCGCTGTCATGCGTGCTGATCCTACGAGTACCTATGGCTCTGGTCTTGATAGCCCTTTCAACAACACTGACGACGATGCTGCCCGGTCTGGAAGAGGGTCATCGGCGAGCAGTTTCGGGACCTCGCCATCATCAGCATCATTTGCTTCCGCATATTCTCATGGCTCTAGAAGCTCGATAGGATCTCTCCAGCCAAGAGGACGCCGAAGACGCAGGAGGCGTGTCGCTCCAAAGGACGTACATGAGAAGACAGGCCTGAATGCACCTCTTAAAACCTTTCAGTGCACCTTCTGTACGGTAAGTACTAGGTGAACGGTGTTATGGTTGCGATCCTTCATGCAGTCATTCTGCGGTTTCTATTTGAAGCCAGTCTCAAAAGATAGCCAGTTGTTCTGATATGGAGACTTACAGGAAACCTTCCGCACGAAGCATGACTGGCAGAGACACGAGAAGTCTCTACACCTGTCGCTGGAACAATGGATCTGTTGTCCAAAGGGCCCCAGGGCACTCAACCCCGATAACAATCAAGTATGCTGCGTTTTTGACGGCGAGGCAGACCCCGACAACGCACACATCGAAAGTCACAACTATACGTCCTGTCAGGAACGATCGCTCGACGAGCGTACTTTCTACCGCAAAGATCATCTACGTCAGCACCTGAAGCTCGTTCATGGTACCAAATTCAATGCTTGGGCAATGAACTCCTGGAAGGCCCCAACTCCGAATATTCGCAGCCGCTGTGGATTCTGTGGTGTAGTCATGAACAGCTGGCCCTCAAGGGTCGATCACTTGGCGGAACATTTCAAGACTGGATCTGTCATGGCGGATTGGAAGGGAGACTGGGGCTTTGAACCATCAGTGTCCTCTATGGTCGAGAACGCTATACCGCCATGTCAGTATCTGACTCTTGTATACTAACTGCGCACTGTAATTCCTGCCTCGTTAAACCACTAACATCTTACTCGGTAGACATGATACATGACGAGAGAGCCACACCTCTTCCATTCAAGGCGAGCCAGGGAACCCCAGAATCACCACGCAATGCTTATGAACTGATCAAGCTTGAACTGGGCTACTGGCTTGAGAATCGGATTGACGTGGCAGGAACAACCTCGGACGAAGCAATAATTCTAGAGGCGTGCCGGATTATTTACGCTGCAGAAGCTCTTTCCAGACACGTATCAACAACGCAGGCTAGTTGGTTCCGGGATCTGCTCCTGTCTTCAGAAGACACGGCTCTTCAAGCTCGAATGGGCCCTTCACGTAGTCAAGCCGAGAGCTTGCTCCAGCTAAGGGTCAATGGCAAGGACCATGTCTTCGAGGACTGCCCCCTGGAAAAGCAGCTCATCGAATTTGTTAAGGCAAGAACAATCCTTGGGCTAACTGCGACCAACGAGGAGTTGCAAGTCGAATCCTGCAATATTGTTGGAAGAATGGAAGAATCTTCTGTCTTCCCTTTAGAAAACATCGCCAATGTCTACCTCCGTCTTATATATAGGGACACAGCATGGCTTTCAAGCTTTCGTCAAAGGGCGGGCTTGCTTCCCACAGACGAATCTATCGGGCCGACAGTCAAGAGCTCCGTCGTGGCATCTATCCAAGATTACACACAACTCGAAACAGAACTAGCCGATTTTGCAAATCATTACCGGGCAACAATGGGTGATTACCCTTCCGATGAAGAGCTTCGAAAGCACGCTCACTGCGTTGTTCACAAATGTCAAGATGGCTGGCAGCAGACAGCAGCAAATAACGCTGGCTGGCTTCGATCCTTCAAACAACGACACTTTAACAGCGACATACAGAATCATAACCCACCTTCCAACGACGATAAGTCGATTTATCGCGCCAAAGGTTTATTTGGCACTGGTGTGGACACCCTCGCCAACCAGAAGAGCACAAGCGCAGCCGTGGAGGACCCGGCGCGAGCGCAACTCGACGCTGCCAGCCCGAGGGACAGATCACAGTCTTCCCTTTTCAAACAGCACAACTTTGCTCTCAACCATCCATGCTTCCGTCGGCTTGAGTGGGAACTTGAAAGGTTCGTTACGGCTTCGATGTCTCCAAACAATCCAAATCAGCACATTCCTACGGACGAAGAACTTAAGCACCAAGCGAGATGGATTCTATACGACGAGTGAGTCAGATTATCCAATTTACGGTGCTATCTAGGCTGACGATGCAAACAAGCGACGACCCCTTAAACCATACTGCAGCAGATAATGTAGAGTGGCTCCTCAGATTCAAGCGCTCGGTCGGCATTCTCCCAGCAACAGATGGGGACAGACTTCCAGAATACATGTGGAAAAGCAGCGCAAAAAGAGAGACCCCGTTGCGAGGGACTAGCTCTTTTCAAAGCATCTCGCCGATTGCAGTGACGCCTTCGCTGTCAACGCAAACAATGCAGATCGATAGCGGACCGCTACCTAGCTTTGAATCTGAAACCATCAAGGCCATTCATTTCCAAGAGAGGGATACAGGGACGGTTTTCGCAAGCCATGAGTTCGAGGACAAGCTTTTGCAATTCGCCGTATCAGAGGTTGCCAGCTCGGGGCGGATGCCACCAGACGAGGCCATACAGGCGCGAGCAAAAGAGCTCTCGGGCTTCGAGGTGTGGCAAACGGCGCTCACGCCTGCTGACGACCCTGTGCTTTTGGCCAACTTCAAGAAGCTTGTGGTGGACAAGGTCACGGCGGTGTTGGGCAGCCAGGAGCAAGGTAGTGGGCCTGTCCAGAAATCTCAGGCGACTACCTTTCCTGCAACAGACCACACGCCGGAGAGAGGACAGGATGCAATAGATCCGGGTCTATTGCCAGCTTTGGACGCTGGTGAGGAGGTAACCACTGCTGGTGCATCGCCCACTGTGCACGTGGCTATCTCAGAAAAGAGGCTGGATGAAATCATCGATGAGGCGTTGCGAAGATGAGTAGTTCACCTCGCCAGTTTGGACGCGACAAGTCGAAAAATCTCAGGCAATCTCATCAAGTCATCACACGAGGTTGGGACTTTTAGAATAGAGCATATCCGTTGAAAACTTCGCCTGCTTGTGTCTTTCCCTGCCTAGTCGCCGGAATGAGGCGATGTGTACTTAGGTAGCCAGACCTTGTACATCCAAGGGAAGTGAAGAAATGATTAGAGTTAAAGGCGCTCTCTTGGCTCCTTGTACTCCAAGTTTATTCACATCCCTTTTTGTGCCAATTGATATGGCGTTGCTCAGGTCCGGTACGGCCGAAATCGCCGGCTCCGACAAAGTTACCCTAGCACCCTGATACTCCAACGATCTTAAGGAGTATAGCAGCCGACCAATATGACAGCATCAACCACGGATCGGAGACTTCACCGGTATGGGAACCGTGACAGCGCCTGAATCGTGGTTGGCGCCGTTTGGCCATGTAACTTCATCGATAGGCTGGCAATGTTTCTCGGTCCTTTTCCCCCTCGTGCTTAGATTCGTCCCGTTCTCCACAGGCACTACATAACAAGAGCGAGCTCTACCAGGCCCCTTGTGTCGGGTAGAAGGAATTCAAGGATTTGTATTTATCCGGCTGGGCCCTCCATGTTTGGTACCGGGCTTTCAGGCGGCTGGCAGAAGCTGGTGTACAACGACCGCCGACGATACCTAGCAGATGACACTTGTCAAGGGCGTCCATCCGGTCTTATAGAACGTACCATTGTCTATTAGCCGCATTGTACTTGTTAGTGACTTGATCCTCACCAATCACGGATTCTTTCCACTATACCAATAATGTAACGCTGTTAGAGGAGAACCTCGAACGTCAGTATGCTTTTCATTCAAGCGAAAGTCACTCAATCACAGATTTGTTGTTTGCCACGAGTCCTTGGTCACTATTCCGGAAGTCGCACGCTACTGCGTATAGACATTTTAGGGCATGGACTGTAAATACAAGCTTCGCAACTTCAGTTGCTTTTTGGCTAAGTTTGGTGTTAGTCGACCTGCAGGTGCGGGCATACAGCTCCATAACGTGTTGCGAAGTTTTGGTCAGGTAGCACTGGCACAAGCTGAGTTCGTGGGTACTCGACCTTTAGAAGGTTGATTTCAAGCTTGATTTGACAGCTGTTTGCGGGGCAAAAGGAGAATTTGTGGGTAGGGATTAGGAGTACATACCCAGTACAGGCCGACATTCGATACATAGATACTTGTAAGCGAGGCTGCCAGGCGATATTAGGAACCGCGCTTCCCGGTTGCCCGGCCGCATACTGCTTAAGATATACCTATATTTGGGCTATGCCGTTGCGCGGTGGTAAACCTGGAACTTGTCATTGCGCATTCTCAGGAGATCTATCTATCTAGGGACCTACCTAGGTAGGTTAGCCATCCACCTGTTCGATGCTCGACCAACGGATCTCGACCAAGACCACCAAGTATATTAAATCTTGAAAGGGCGTTCAACCAGATTTCTAGTCCGACCGGCTCGCAAGTGACACACAGGTCTGAAGCCATTGGCAAAAAAAATGGAGACTGCTCGGTTGGATCCAGATCTAGAAGCATACTAGGAAGTCGCCCGTCGACCTTGAGGTCTAGACTCTACCGAAACAAGTTGCCGTGTTGAAGTCGGCGGTCGGCCTGTTACATTCTCGGTGGCATTCATCTGTTGCGTATTGACTACCCAAGTACCTATTACAGCGCGGTTGTGCGTTGCCACCCGCATCGGCAGAAGCATCAATATTCCGAACATAGCAGCAAAGACGAACGGGAGTGAGGAGACGTCTTGCAACAAACCCGCCAAGGGATCCTTTTTAGAGAAGGTTGTGTGAATAGATCGAGGCGCCAAGAGCCGTAGTGGGTATGCGTCGTACCAATTGCGTTGTGCACGCGAGAAGGCTACCCCATGGTCATGATACAAACGACGATGATCTCTAGCCTGGATCTGAGATGCAAATACGACTTCACATAACGTTAAAAATTCCCGAATTACTCAGACCACATCCCTCCTTCGACTGCAGCGTGAAATAAGAGCCACTGGTGAAGCCGCGTGTGGTTGTATTTGTACGTTATTTTAGTGTGGATGCATTGTGTGAATGACTGCGTGGATTGACTGACTCCACAGCCAGAGAAACCAAACATGAAGAAAACAGTCATCGATGCTCTGCAGCTGACTCAGGCAAACTTACACTGCCCAGGTGTATAGCCGACAACGCCATGTCGCTATAAGGAAGGAGACAATTCTGTGCCCGCCCGGGTCTGCAAGCAAATAGTCACGGGCGACTGTGCTCTTTGCCAGAGCCGGATAGAGGCCGAGTTTCCATTCGGACTCCAGTCGGAGCTATCTCTTTCCTGAAGCTTTGCGGCAAAAAGAAGTGTTTACAGGACCAGAGTGCGACACACCATTTCGAGCCACTGCTTTACAAAGTAAGTGCGGTGGCTCCACAGGCACGAGACACGAGTTTGATAAGTATTGAAATCTTTGCAAGATGATGTTTGGTAGGCATGCTCGACAAGGAACAGGATTGCGAACAGTTTGGCTCTGATGGCTGCAGCCGGGTCGGCATAGTCTGCGATACTGGTTCCGGTCGAGCAGCTTGGTGACTTATGACACAAGCAGCAAGATGGTGGAAGGCAGGGCTCGTGACCAGCCAGCCTTCGGCCTTTGGGCCCCATTTCGAACCGCCCGGGTAAACTGCATCAAGGGCATACATAAGAGCCGCATAGCTCGATAAAACGTGCAGGCCAGCATTGTCAAATCGGCAGGCTTTGCGATACTGGCAACCGGTTTCGACGGTACATGATTGCAGGAACAGCGACACAGGGTAGGGCCATCCTCGTGCGTCTCATTGGCAGGCGAGCAAATCAAGGTTGGTGCTGTCCAAGACCGCCGAGTAATGGTGACGAGAAGCTTTATTATGCTACCGTACATAGTACTTGTATTTGTACATGCATAGGTAGGCATAGGTAGGCAAGTGGAATACCCAGACTGCTGACTGGTGGGAGGCATGCCCAGGCTCTTCTGTTCGTCCGATCTTCCCAAATCGACGGCCTGGACGGCTCTCCTGACAGGCAAGGATGACCTTGCCGCCACAGCTTGCATTGAAGATCTTGATGTGCTCCAACAAGATGCCGTGTCGACCAGGGGTGCCACGCGGGGCTTGATGTACAGCATACTGTATCCGGTAGGTCCCGGTGGGGAATTGTGAAAGTGTTGGCTGCTGGTACCACTGGGCATGCTTTGCCGAGGGAATTTCGGGGTCAGTATACTATCAAGTAGATAGAACGAAGGGGACCGACAGTCAGCATGCACGGTTGCGGTGAGGCGAGACGTGGTTGATGGAGAAATGCAATCTGGGCCAAGCGCCAGAGAATACTTGTCTGCATATAAGACAGCGAGGACATAGCATCCATAACATGAAGCCACTTTGTGGACGTGCGACGGTGTTAGTGATCCGGGACTCAAGCTTCAGGGGACTTGGGAGGCGTTTCATGCTTAATCAAACTTCACGTAGACACATTATCAGACTTCCCGTCGTCTCAAGTGCCCGCGCGCTACATTTCATCTGCGACCCCGGCGACCAAGCTACTGTAGTACTGTACCACATCATTCTCCTATTGCGGCATTGCTTGGGGATCCTGATCGACATTGCCACGGACATCACCGCGCAAATCCTCTCGATCGGTGCATCAGGGACCAGACTATCTGACTATATGCTATACCACGCCTGCGAAAACCATATTATGTACACGGCCGGGAGTAGGCAACCGCTGTACTTGTGTTTGTATTTTTTTTATTTTTTTCTCTTGCCACGGCCTAGCTTCACCAACGCTTCAACTTCAACCGCAGCCCCCGCATTCATCCACAGGGTCGACACTAAGCACTCAATAGTGTCTAGTACGGCCCTCACACTTGTACTTGTACTTGTACTTGTCCTTGTGCGGCCATGATCTCTTACCCCGAGCTTTGGGGCCCTCATGATCTCCACGTTCCTTGCTACAGGTGTCCACCAGGCCCCTCCCCCGGACGGAAGACCCTCGCTTATTGTTGATCACCTTGTACCCGCTACCCAGGAACCCTGTAATCACACCCTCGGGCCTTGCATCTTAGATGAAGAGGTGGTGGGTTGTGCTAAGCAACCTCGGATTTTGCTCCAACAGGTGATGGCCATTTGGCTCCAACTTAAGACGCGGGTGAGCCAGCTACGTTTCCTGCTAGACTGAATCGCTTGGCTGCCGGGATTGTTCAGTCTCCGTACTCAACTCCCTTCCTTACGACTCTCGACTTCCATCGCCGGTCAGGCGCTCCGACTCCATGCTCCAACGCCGACCTCTTGCGAAGAGCAACAGAACGCCAGCTATAAGACATTAACAGCGTTCGTTCCGGCGGGGCTGTCAAGCCATTTAGGAGCTCTTCAGCCTGCATCGGCCGCCATCTCGCCAACAGGACCAGCCAAAAAATAAAAAGGAAAGAGACAGGAAACCGAAAAAGACAAAAAATGTCGCCCTCGTCTACTGGGGACTCTCCCCATTCAGCCACAGCCACCACGACCACAACGGCCAGCGCATCGAGATCCTTCATGCCACCTAACAGAGACAACTTCTCAGTCGACATTCCGGCTTCTGCTCTCGCAACGACCAACGGCAACGGCTCATCCAAGTCTGCCCTCAAATCCCCAACAGCGCTCAAGACGCAGCGCCAGACAAGTTTCAGCCGTGAAGGAATCTTAGGATCGGCACAGAAAGCCCGGAACATGTCTCAGTCTTCGGAGAACCGTCCAGAGCAGGAGGGCAGTGACGACGGCGGCAATCCTCTCAAGCGGAGGAACACCGACGCCGGTCTCGACTATCCTCGGAGGCGGGCCACAATAGCTGTACGTTCAAGAAGACAATCCCCACGATATTCATGATACTAACAAGCATGTCAACAGTGTGAAGTCTGTAGGTCTCGCAAAAGTCGCTGTGATGGTACAAAACCGAAATGCAAACTCTGTACCGTAAGTAGCTTCCAGGGACTTCTCGTTGCCCTCTGTATACCTCCTGGGAATGATTTGCGACTACAAAAGAACACGGGAGTCCCGAACTTTAGCTAGGTTTTGAAAGAGAGAGAAACCATGGACTGACGCTTGAGTCTGTAGGAGTTGGGCGCCGATTGTGTCTACCGGGAACCCGGTATCAAACTTGATGCAGGAGACAAGCTTATTCTCGAACGGCTCAATCACATCGAAAGCCTTCTCCAGATGACAATTGTCAATCATTCAAACGGCATGAACATTACTCAAGATTCTCCTAATCTAAGTAGCGGCACGGCTCTCAGTGGAGAGCCCATGTTGGTGGGAAACGCCGCTCACGGCAGTTTCCTGACTGTCATTCCAGGTAACAATGGATTAGGCACATGGGCACCGACTGGCACAAACATCTCAACAATGCCCAAGATTCATACCAATGCGGCTCTTCATCTGCTGCAATGGCCACTGATCCGCGATCTAGTATCTCGCCCTTACGACCCGCAGATCCTCTTACAGCTCGAGATGGCCAGAGAACCGCTTCATTCTCTGACCAAAACCCCTTGCGTCGATCTTTCCAACACAACGGCGTACATTGAGGCGTACTTTGAACGAGTCAACATCTGGTATGCGTGTGTGAATCCATACACCTGGAGAAGTCACTATCGAATAGCTCTTTCGAATGGTTTCCGAGAGGGGGCAGAAAGCTGTATCGTTCTCCTGGTCCTTGCACTCGGCCAGGCCAGCCTGCGTGGTAGCATTTCCAGGGTAGTCCCACAAGAGGATCCCCCTGGACTACAGTATTTCACAGCAGCTTGGGCACTACTTCCGGGGATGATGACTTCCAACAACGTTCTTGCCGCCCAATGCCATCTGCTGGCCTCCGCCTACCTCTTCTACCTTGTCCGACCTCTAGAAGCATGGAACTTACTCTGCACTACAAGTACGAAGCTTCAACTACTTTTAATGTCACCCAACCGAATTCCCCCCGAGCAAAGGGAACTTACAGAGCGGATTTACTGGAATGCCTTGCTCTGCGAAAGCGACCTTTTGGCAGAACTCGACCTTCCGCATTCTGGTGTCGTCCAATTCGAGGAAAACGTGGGATTACCGGGTGGATTTGAGGGAGACGAAAATGAGGCCGTGGGGCGAGATGACCTCTGGTACTTCCTCGCAGAGATAGCATTGCGCAGACTTCTGAATAGGGTCAGCCAGCTCATCTACTCCAAAGATTCCATGGCTACTACTACTAGCCTCGAACCTGTGGTCGCTGAGCTCGACTTTCAGTTGACGCAGTGGTATGAGAGTCTCCCGCTGCCGCTGCAATTCCCCTTTACCCGGACACTTCTACCAGACCCGATCCAGACGGTACTTCGCTTGCGGTTTTTCGCTTGCCGCACAATCATTTACAGGCCTTACATCCTGGCTGTTCTCGATAATGAACAAGCAGTATTAGACCCTGCCGTGCGTGATAGCTGCCACAAGTGTTTGGAAGCTTGTGTCCGGCAGCTGGAGCATATACCAGCCCAGTGAGTCACTCAATTTCCGTCATCTCCGTTTCTTGTCTTACTCTACGATTGCTTTCTTCCTGCTTCGACCATTTTAACAGGAGATAAAAGACAAAATTGTTGAGGCTAACCACCCACACTAGTCACGCTGGTCACATTCCCTATCTATGGCAAGGCGCGCTGTCAATTGTGTCGCAGACACTCTTGGTTATGGGCGCTACGATGTCACCCTCTCTTGCCAATATTCTATTGAGTCTAGTACCACACCGGGAGACCATTGACCAGATCATCAACGACGTCGTCATGGAAATCGAAAGATACGCTGTGCTCGCCCCTAGTCTGAGCCTAGCTGCAGAGATCGTCAAAGAGGCCGAGGTCCGGAGGAGGGCGTTCCTGAACGGCTGAGGTGTGACCGCTGTTGGATGAACCATTATTTGGACGAACCCAGGCAATATTTTGTGGGGAGACGATAGGTGCAGCCAGTCATACATTGAACCACATAACCACGCTGGCTTATGGTATTGATACGAGACGATCTACCGGCCATGGAAAACGAAGCACTAATGCAAGTCGAACTCGGAACCGCTCATCCAGCTGCCTACCTGAAAAGCGAAGACCCAAAAAGAAGGAGAGAAAAAAAGACAAAACTGGGAAAAGGAGATTAGCCTTGAATCAACAAGGTGCCAAGATCAGGTTGACAGTCCAACCTACGGATCTGACGTTTCCTTCGAATAATTCCCGTGACTACGGCGAAGTCAAGTCTCATAGAGTTATGCCTGTGACGACGACTACTACTTTCCTGGATCATTAATTCCGACAAGACTTCCAACGTCCGACAGGGAGGCACTACAACTTCATTTGGACGCGAAATTGCCATCCATCCAACTCGGCAGTTCTAGCTTTGCGTCCAGGCCACACGTGGGTGGAACACAAGCAACGCTGCTACCCCAGGAAACCGAATCTCTGGAAATCTGGGGTGAAGAAGGAAGAGTCTGGGGTATTGTGGTTGCACCACCCTATCGATATGTCTATTCCGGCTGAGGGGCAATTTCGGGGCGCGGTCCGCACAGCCGCCAGCCCACCCTTTTCAGGAGCATAACAGCCTCTCAACCACCTTACATGCACATGGAACACGACCCACTGCCTTGTTGGACTACAGTCATCGTGTCATCATCTCAATGAGCGACTGGGCTATCGGACTGTTGAACAAACCTTTCTCGATAGAGGGGACCGCGATCGAGACGCACAAGCATTGTTTGTCACTTGATGAGCGTGTTGAACTATACTATTTGGAGTACTTGCTGCAGTGGGAAGTAGTCCCTCATCGCTCCCAGCCTACAGTCGACGTAACATGACAAGGCCAGATCACGACGAGCGAGGCACCGTGCATGGCGACCATGGTCAACTTTCATAATATCATGATGTGGATGTCAAGCTTCGATAGCACAACGCTTGTCTCTTATGCCCGTCTACTTTGTCTCAGGCGATGCTTTTGGCAAATATCAGCGTGAGGGCAGGATATAAATATCAGGTACATGCAGTACTGTTCAAGGGGAGAGATGCGGTTCATCGTTATCGGCGTGGGCCCATCAGATTGTCCCGGTGGGCAAAACACAATTCGGAGCTTCTTGAGGACCTTGGGATTTTGGGGAGGCGGTTTCACAATATTCGAACAACGGTCAGGTCGGTCGACAGCTAAGGATATCCCTAATGCGGCGTGCTGGTCTCGTGCCCACCTATACGACCCATTGACCTTCCTATTTCGGCAATTTTGCTAGAAAATCTCAATGATCAACAACCATAGCGGACAGAAGTGATCCTCACAGACTAGCATGCTCTTGCACACTCCCTCGTTGGTGTACCTAAAGCCCCACAGGCAAGGTAGTCAAAATGCGTTGCGCATAGTAGCATGCTGCACAAAAATACGGTAGAAATGCTGTGTGAGGCCGCCTCTCGAGAACTCATATACTGTAGTAAGTACTATACGGATCGTGTCTGTACTCACTCGGCAACACCTAACCCTGACTGCCTTGTTCCGGCTCCCGGGTGTAGGCGTTAGTCAGCTCCCGACGGTTTGGGCCGACGACAGGGATGTAGAGCTCTCGGCCAGGTCGCCAGGGGCAGCTTGGTCTGTGACGACCAATTTAACACGAGACATTCTTATGCCTTCATTGTTCAGAAGTCTACCTACTTGTCGTCAAGCATCTTGCTGAGTTTCACTGCCTGATTGTGACGCGTACTTTACACTTGGATCAAAGTGGCTACCTGGAGGGACCGAGGGAGTAAGACCAGACATATATAAGGCAAGTGGCTTGCTTGATTACTGCCGCCCGTTGCACTGCGCTGAGACTTTGTGTCCGGCCGTGCTTCTCCATGAATGGTGGCAAACTCATTACGGTTTTGAGACAGAAGCAATTGCTGACGCGGGTTGAAAGCAGTGGATGCGATCACTCCCCCCTGGCCGTACCCGAGTACCGCACCTTATTCTTGCATACCGCCATCCACACCGGCCGCAAACGTGCTCGTCCTCCAACGGTCGTTGTAGCCGCACTCCGACCGCCGTTTTAGTCCAGAAAAGGGGTCCAACCTGCTGTGCTGCGACTGCCCCTCCTTCGAGAGCTGCCCAAGATGGCCCAAGTCAATAACATGCATAATCTCACCACCTTGATCAAGCGGTACGCCACACTACTCTAATACGTGGGACAGTCACGTTCCCTTCCTTTCATCCACACGCACGCAAAACACAATATGCCTCCACTTGTTCTCTCCTCTGCCGACACCAGCCAACGAGTCACTAACATCCTGGAAAGACTCGAAGCTGCCACATCCCGTCTCGAAGACATCGCTTCCTCCGCCGTCGAGATCCCCCAGGCCGTCCCTGGAATCCAAGAAACCCTCGCGTCCCCCATCGCCACCTCCACCAAGGGTGTCTCCAATGCGCCTACCCCTCCTGCCGCCGTAGCAGCTGCTACCGGTCCTGCTGGCGCCGCAGATGAACCTCTCCCAGAGTCAATTGAGGATTTTGACGTCTTCCTAAAGACCTCTATCGATAGATATGCCAAGCTCAGCCAGCAGCTGGGCGGCCTCATCGCCGAGCAGGCCGCCAAGGTCATCCAGGGTTTCGCTGAGGAGCGCAAGTTCCTGCTCATCTCCTCAAAGGCCAAGAAGCCAAACCTGAGCGCCAGCGACGACATGGAAGCCTACCAGGCATTGCTGAAGCCTATCAACGAGAGCCTAATGGCTGTGGTAGAGATCAAAGAGTCGAATAGAGGATCTGCCGTCTCCAATCAGCTCAGCGCCGTTGCTGATGGCATCATGATGCTGGCGTGGGTCACGGACGAGGCCAAGCCGCACAAGCACGTCGAGAACACGCTTGGGTCTGCGCAGTATTATGGAAACCGCGTGATCAAGGACAATAAGGACAAGGACCAAACCCAGGTCGAATGGATACAGTCCTTCCTGGGCATATTCAAGGATCTGATCGAGTACATCAAGCAGCACTTCCCATCAGGCATCAAGTGGAACTTCAATGGCAAGCCCGTTCAGGAGGTCGTCAAGGCATTCTCTGCGGCGCCGGTAGCCGCAGCAGGAGGACCTCCTCCCCCACCTCCACCAGCTGGTGGTCTCCCCCCACCACCGCCTCCCCCAGGGCCACCACCAGTCTTACAGATCAACAGCGAGGAGAAAGCAGCCGCAGCACCATCCACAGCAGCGGGCGGCTTCGGTGCCGTCTTCTCGGAACTGAATCAGGGCGAAGCAGTAACCAAGGGTCTCCGCAAGGTCGACAAGTCTCAGATGACCCACAAGAATCCCGCCCTTCGCGCAAGCAGCACCGTCCCGGACGGCGAAGGGTCCGCGCGCGGTAAGAGTCCTGCACCTTTGCGGAAGCCCAAGCCCGAGAGCATGCGGGTCAAGAAACCGCCGGTCAAGGTGCTAGAGGGCAACAAGTGGACGATTGAGCACTATGAGAAAGAGGCGGAGCCGATTACCATTGAGGCACAGCTGTCACACTCGATTCTCATCAGCAAGTGCAACAACTCGACTATCATCGTCAAGGGAAAGGCCAATGCGGTCACTATCGAAAACACAAACAGGTTGAACCTGATTGTCGACACGCTTGTCTCGTCCGTTGACGTGGTCAAGAGCCAGAACTTTGCTCTCCAGGTCATGGGCACCGTTCCTTCTGTCCTGATGGACTCGATCGATGGCGCACAAGTCTACTTTAGCAAGGAGAGCACTGCAACCAGGATTATCCATTCCAAGTCCGCGGGCATCAACCTCAATGTCATTTCAGGTCCTGATGATGATTACGTCGAGGTTCCGTTGCCGGGCCAGATCGAGTCGTACTACGATCCAGAGAAGAAAGCGCTGGTGGATGAGATCGTATCGCATGCAGGCTAGGAGATGACACAGTGAAGCATTGCAAAGAAGAGGGTGTGAGTTGGGCACGAGATCAGTCGTGTGTAGAGTGGCTACTGGTTGCGATCTTGGCCAAGGTGTCTTCATAATGTGTAGAAGCGTTCACCACTCTTGCCCCGGTGGCTGTCTTATCCATATAGCATAGTCTTGAAGCATGATTAAGTCATTGTATTGAAGGCATGTTAGAACCAATTGCTACACGATTGAATCCAAATCGTGTGTTTACAACTGCGTATAACACTTCTCTTTCCAGGCCTGGAGCCACAAATCTCAGACTACGCGAATCTCAACTCGCTATATGAGTCAAATAGAAGTCAAATCTTTTATCTTAACAACGCCAGTTTTGAATCATAGTCTAATACAAAGTGCCTATGCTCGTCTAGTGCAGTGTAGTTTACAGTAGCCCGTCCGCGACATCGCACCACCGGCAAGCTGAGCCCGGCTTTCAATATGAGATCTATGCAGAAGCTCCGGGGAAATTACATAACCCAAGATGACAATGTATGCAAGCAAATCCCTCACATGCTCTTCCTGAGCCACACGCGTCCCGCGTTCTTATTTTTCTTTCGCAGTGGATCTTTACAGCTTCGATTTGGCCTGGTTCAACGTAGGCACAAGCAAATCGCGCATGTCACCCGCTGCCTCGTTGAGGTAAAAGCTCATCTTCTGGCTGCCGAGACCCTTCGAGACGATGTTGAAGTTGATGCTAGTTGACATATTAGTGTAATTCACAGACACAACGTCGGGCTTGACTTACCTATTCTCGTTGATCATGTAGGCAATTCCGAAGCCCTGGTCAATCACCTGACTCCAGCCATATCCGTTGAAGTACTCCGAGCTCAGCTGCGACGTCGACAAGAACCACGAGCTGCTATAGCTAAAAGCCGGATCCTTATAAATGGAGGGGACCTCCTCTCCAGGGCCAAGCAACTTCTTCAGCCCAAACAGGTGTCTATCCACACCCTTGCCATCGCTCGCGGCCGAGATGTACTCCAAATGTGCAGCAATAGCCTTGTGGAACAGCTCAACCTTGCTCTTGTCGTCCGCGCCGCTATCTGCCATAGCGTTGCACCATGCGACACTAGCATCGCTCACAGATCGGCATGTCTCCGTGCGGCCCTGCTGAAACCGTCTTGTCGCAGCACTCTCGTACGTTGGGCGGTTCTTGCCATACATTTTGTGGTACGCCAGCTGAATAATCATCTGCACGTACGCATCTGGTGAGCACTTGAACTGCTTGATCAGTCCCTTTCCGTAGCCCTGGTATGCCTGAACAGCGAGCTCATGCTGACCAATCACCGTGTTGAAATCGCTCACAGCACGCTCGATCTCCTTCTGCACGTCCTTGGTGACCTTGAACTGCACCAGGGACGGCTCTGGGATATGACTGCGCACATCGGCAGTGCCAAAGTCGATGCTGTTGTTGAAGATGACGTTGTTTACGTAGTCGTTCAACCGGTGAGTCGGCGTGCCATCCATCATGCTGTGCTCTCCCATGAACCCTGACGTGCCATTGTCATTGACGATGAACTGCAGCGGCTTGTCGTACCACCGATTCTGCCCGTCACCGTGCCAGTAGGCATGCGCGCGCTCCTCAAGCGTCACTGGCGCGGCGTCGTCTAGACACACCACGAAGGACGCTGACTCAACCGTCTCCAGGGCCGCCTTGTTGCCCGGATGCGCTTTCAACAGCACCTCGCGGGCGTCGGTTGCGATGTCGCGGTTTTCGCTTGTTAACGCACCAACGGCAGGCCCACGAGAGCTCGCCAATTCGTAGACCCGCTTGAACTGCGCCTCTAACTCAGCCGTGCTCAGCTGCTTGCCGTCGACCTCGTGCATGATCTTGTATACATTGTTCTTGCGAATGGCAACAAGATGTTTGTTGGACTTGGCATCGAATTTGACAGGATAATCCGCCGGCTTGGCCGCGACTCTGCTAGCATTGAACATCCACTTGTAGCTGTCCATGCAGATGGGCAGCTTCTTCATGTATTCAGGCTCCAGAGTGCCCTCATCCACCTGCTTTTTGAAACTCAACACAGCAGTGCTGATGGCCGCAGCACGTTTGACGGGATCTCTTCGCTTGCGGTCATCGCGGTGCGAATAAAAGTAGCTGACGTAGGGCACGACGGGGTCACGGTAGGCGAGATATGCAGCCTCGTTCCACCACTCGTATATCCAATTCTTGTGCTTGGGGTCTTCGCGGCGGGCGATCAGCTTCTCCTGGAGTTTGGAGCCCACGCCGCCAGGCTTGACGAAGTCGGCAACGGCGGATTTGCTCTGCTCGAATTCAGAGGGAGACAGAATGGGGTGCAAGGACTTGAGGTAACGAGCGGCGGTCTCTTCGAGGGTGGGCACGGGAAGACGAGGGAGGGATTCCTGGAAACGGAGCATGGGGCCCTTGGACTTGTCTTCAACATAGCCTGTTGAGTTGGGTTGATTTGTCAGTCTTGTGCATAGTGTTGTTGCTTGCGCATGTCCGTGTTTGCGACTCACCCGCTGGCAAAGAGCTGTTCGCTCGTCGGCTGGCTGGCGCCATGGTTGCAGCAGAGAGTGTCTGAAATGGGGTGTCAGCAAGATGGCAATGCGGCAATGCGAAAAAGAAGCAGTCAAACAATGGAGAGACAGACCAGAGGTAATTTGGTGTTGAAGTGCGATAGAATACCACTCCGGATACCACGCGATAACTGGGACCGAGATTCAGTCCGCACAAACGACGCCAACATCCCCAAGAACTCTCAGAGAAGACGACTGGCGAAAGTTAGTACACAAATATGCAGCAGTGCTTGGCGATCAAGTCGTGAAAAGTCGGGGTCGGTCCCAAGCTTGATGTCGTGGTGGGTATGGTCGGCAGAGCGATGGCCTTCCCGGGGGGTGCATCAACGGCCGATGCCGAGGTAACTCGTCCGTATCCGTAAGTAGGTAGGTTAGGTAGGCGCTGATAGGTTGGCAGTGGTGGCTACTCGGAGTATAAGTACTTTGTACTGTACCAGGTACACCTAGTGAGACAATGGCGTTACGCTCGTACGGTTTGGATGTTCGACTTGCTAGTAGGTAGGATGCAAGGTGATGAAGAGTTTGGAGGGGGAAAAAGATAAAAAAAAAATAAAGACACATATTCACAAAGAGTCGAAGAAACCCGAGCTTGGCCAGTCTCACCTTCCCATCTGTCCGCCATTCCTCTTTCAAACTCCCCCGGATTCTGTCCCCCGGCTTGACTTGAAAGCTCCATCTAGCCGAGGTGCGAGGCTCTTTTAGACTGGGGACAACTTGGCCGACACTAACCCCATGATGCTACCAGCCATTTGCCCGTCAACTCAGGACGACAGCACCCCCCAAAAAAGTCTCTGTCTCTATTTCCAACTCTCACCATTCGAGCCACCATACACAGTTTCGAAAAAGCGTGTCTGGTCATCCGGCGTCCCCGGAACCGCCTGGAACCCCACCCCACCGGCTCCGACAACACGACGTAATCTTCACATGTCAGACACTAAGTCAGTGGACCCTTGAATCAGGAGGCCAGCGTCATGAGTTTTGGCTACTTTTGCTTGGCTACTTTTGCGCCTGGTGACGCCCAAGCCATTCTTGCACCAACGACTTCAATCATCAGGTGAATGATGGGGATACACTATAGGGGCTGAGCACACCTCGCATCGTCATCTGCTTTTCCCGAACGGCCGAATGGAGGCCCACGATTCGAAAGACAAAGCTACCGGGGTTTTGTTTTTTCCGTCTTTTTTTTCTTCGAAAATTCAGTGCATTATAGTTTCTATCGTCCAGCCTTCGACCTATCTCCTGTTGATAGACCCCAAGTTATGAGGAAAAGCATCGTGTTGTACAAAATGACCCCATTTGAAAGCATAGTCTGAAGCGTAGTGCATCCCTCGCCTCGCCTTTCCGTTTTGACGCCTCCTCTCCCTCCTTCTTCCCCCAAATCCCATGTCGACGAGCTATAAAGCAGATGAAACCGCACAACAAGAGAGAAGGACAACCATGAACAAATTTAAAACTGGACATCCCAGTGGCCGTACTGTTGACTGTACCCATTGACCTGGCCATTGTTGGCAATCCCTGCTGGAGTGCTCAAGGGCATATCAGCGGGGTTCTGGACTGCTTGTCCTCCAGCCATGTGTGATCCAAATGGGACCTGGCTGTAGCTAGCAGTGAATGGCTGGCCAGGCTGCGTTGGTGCCACAACCGCAGGCTGCACACCGGCTTGTTGACCCAGACTCAACCACCTATTGTCTGGTGCGGGGATCCCAACCCGACCACTGTGGTGGTGAGAGCTGGCCTGGTCTTGGTCATGGACATGAGATTGATAGCCACCGCGGATTTGAAAGCCTCCTGGTGATGGAGCGTCATGTTGCAATGGACCCAGATCTAGACCTGCAACCCATGGACCAACTTCCTGACCATATAGCAGATGGCCCGCCACCGAGCAATCGACAATCTAGGCCTCAAGGCTCTTAATCTGTTGGCCGCCACTGCTCAGAGGTTGCACACCACCCACAGGTATTGCTTGCAGACTGAGTCTGTCGCCGTCCATCATCACATCCTGCGCCAATCTGGCACCTTGCTCGCCACCCGCAGCCGCCGCCGTCTTCAGCTCGTCCTGAACCCTGCGAACTCGCTTCTTGAAGGCCAGTCGGTCCAGGAACAGCTGTTGTCGGCCACGTTCAAGCTCGCGACGCTCTTCCTGTAGAATGGTTTCCATCTCGTTGAAGTATTTCATCTTCATTTCCATCTTCTGCAAGGTAATGTTGACGGCTGCCGAAACAAGACGCGTCATCTCCCGCTCCTCATGCGAGGCGAGTCCATCGGCGCGAGCTCCTATTGTTGCCAATGGAATGCTCGCCAGCGCAGAGGTGGTCGTCTTGGTCGTGGTCGTGGTCGTGGTTGTTGTCGTGGTCTCCTGTTGGATGTCGATTTCCATCGACTCACCCTCCTTCTCTTTGCCCTTGCCCTTTCCGTTGGCTTCAAGCGCACCATTCGACTCCAGCTTGCCCCTCAGGTTCTGCCGCAACTCTTCCGCCGATTTTCCAGCAGCCACAGCAGCACTGGCTGGGTCCGCAAGACTAGCCAAGAAGGCAACAACGGTCATGACGGGGTTATCGGCTTGGCTGAAGGGCAATTGGCCACCTTGGCTTCCAAGCATCGATATACCCACAGGATTCTCGGCCTCGAGGTATTTGTCCTCGATATCAAGTTGCAAGAACTGAAGAACACACTCCTCTCTATTGCGCGTGCCGACATGGTCTGCAATTTTGATCCAGTCGTCATCAAACCTCTCCAGACCCTCCAACAACCGCAACAGCTCCGCATCAGTCCATGGCGCATCTCGGTCCTGACTAGCAGAGTAGGTGGGGTTCTCCATCCGCGTGTAGTTGCTGTTTGGTTGGTTGGAGGGGAAGCGACCGTCCACGAAGCAGCTGGGGCAGATATCGCTGCTCTTCTTGCTGTTTGAATTCGGGTCGACGTGTGTGCTGTGGTAGTAAATTCTGGTGCAGTCGATACCGCATGTTTGACAGTTAACCTTGGCGATCTGTGTTTTGGTGAGATCCTCAGCGGACGCGCTGGAGATGCCATTCGTTGTTGGGGCATCGCCGTTGGTCTTGTTCTCGGTCTTGTTGAGCTTAGCACCCTTTGCGGTGGCCTCGTAGATGTTGCGACCAAGCTCCAGGTTCAGCTCGCTCTTGGGTAGGTTTGCGGCCTTGGCCTTGGCATCAGTGTCCGCGTTGGCCTTTCCTTCAGCAACGACGGAATCTGCTGCTGGCTGCCACGGTTGAAGCCCTCTAGGGGTGTCGCAGATGATCTTGAAGTGACCGGTGAACGGAGGACCAGTAGGAGCCGGGCGGTGGTCAGGGTCGACCTGTCAAGTTCAGTCAGTTGGACGACTTCACGATTGTCACTCAGTGCCGGTCATACCTGGTAGTTGATCAAACCCCATTGCTCGAGGAATGAGTGGACCCTCATGATAGCACAAACATCTCCGGCCAGGTTTCGTCTGCAAGCAGTGACCGTCAAGTACTCGGCCGGGTTCAATCTGTAAGTGTTGATCATGAAATCACGGTAGTCCTTGTATACTGCCGGGGTCTTGCTGCGGTTCCGATTGTTGAAGAACTCTGGCAGTGCCTTGCGCTCGGTCGGGTGAACCATGTTCATGTCGAACCACGTGCTATAACTGGGTAGCACGATGGAATGAGTCTGGGAGATCAAATGCTGGCGCGCAGCACTCTCGATGGCCTCCTTGGTCTGACCGTTTTCGCCGTCGCCGGCAGCCTCACCATCCTTGGGAAGATCGGCCTTGGCATCACCTTCAGCGTCGGCCATTTCCTCATCTTGCGCAGCGGCATGGTCGGGGGCTGGGCCCTCGGGTGCATCGAGAGGATTGTCTGATGAAGCTCCTGGAGCAGGAGTCGTGCTATCCTGTTTGATCGCAGGCTCGTTGGAGGCACCGTCGCCCATCTGCACATCTGCTCGGAAGGATGCAAATCAGCACAGGGTACTGCGCCTGCGAAAAGAAAAAACCTGGTGCCCCATCTGGTGGGAGGAAATATGGATGGATAGGGAAACTGATGTGTCCTTTGGGGGCTCCTGCACTTACCTTCGTTGGCATCTACATCAGCCAAAGGGGGTTGCGCAAGGATTGGGTTGCTGCCAGGTGACGCGCCATTGGCAGGCGTACCGTAACTGACATTCTCCTCCTCCATAATGATGACTTGAGGTGTGCTTTGATTTCCTGCAGCCTCAAGTTTGAAGCGACGTGGAGTGCAGCAAAGCAGTGAGGGCGCACTACAATTGAAGGGTGAGGCAGGCAGAAGGCGGCTAGCTGTATGTGCAAAGGTGTCTTGATGAAATTGGACTGGCTGGAGTGTGCAGAGGGTGAATGCGCCGTGTAGGCGATTGATGGGACGACGATGCTCAAGTGCTGTCTGTCTGTCGCAAAAGATGGGTCCAAAGACAATCGACGCGACTGGAAAGGAACAAGCTCTGTCAACGCGGCTGCGGCTGGGGCTAAAGCTTGTCCAGATTTGGCAACAACAGCCCTAACCCTGACAGTACTCCTGCGCTCCGAGTCCGGAATTCGAGGGCACCCGCTCTTTTGCCGAGGCCAGCCGATGATGCTTATTCGCTGTGCTCAGGTTCATTCCGATGTATATACAGACTCCTGTGTGCCTCTTTATCACCCCTTCTGACTTTACCCGGTGTAGCTGAAGAATCTCATAGACTTCAAGATGCTCTGCACAGCACGGAGAGTCCTACCGCAGCAGCTGCGCGGTAGACTCGCACAAGCAACCACTAAACCCTCGTCATTCTTGAGTCCTTCGGCTCTTCAGCGACTGGCTTCAACGCTTGCAATACTTGAGCAAAGGGAAGGGAAACTGAACCATGGCTCACTAAGTGCAATCACTGCGGCCCAGAAGATTGGTGGTCCGGTCCACGGCTTTGTGGCTGGCAGCAGCATCAAGCCAGTAGCAGATGAAGCAGCAACAGCAGAGGGGGTCGAGAAGATCATTTCAGTGGACAGCGGAGCTTACGACAAGGTGGGATTCTTATTCCATAACCCCAAGTTTTCAAAATCGGATCGTTGCAGTGTACAAAGGCCTTTACAAGGTTACCAATATTGACTGAGCACGGTATATTAGGGAATCGCCGAGAACTACGCTCCCCTCCTTGTCGAGAACATCAAGAAAGGCGGCTACACGCACGTCATTGCAGGCCACACTGCTTTTGGCAAGAATCTGATGCCTCGCGTGGCCGCCCTTCTAGACTCTCAACAAATCTCAGATATCACTGCCGTCGAGAACGAGACAACTTTTGTGCGCCCTATCTACGCAGGTAACGCAATCGCAACCGTCGAGTCCTCCGATCCCGTCAAAATCATCACCATCCGTGGAACGGCCTTCGCTCCCGCCGAGCTGGGGAAGGGCTCCGCGTCCGTCGAAGAGGGTGCTGACCCCAAGGCCGAGAGCCCTACGGAGTGGGTATCTGAGGACCTGGCCAAGTCGGATAGGCCCGATCTGGCGACCGCAGGCAAGGTAGTCTCTGGTGGGCGTGGTCTCAAGTCTAAGGAGGAATTTGACAAGATCATGGCGCCATTGGCGGACTCACTAGGTGCAGCAATCGGTGCGTCGCGAGCCGCAGTCGACAGTGGATATGCCGACAATAGTTTGCAAGTTGGTCAAACGGGCAAGGTGGTTGCGCCGCAGTTGTACATGGCTGTGGGCATCTCAGGTGCCATCCAGCATTTGGCGGGTATGAAGGACAGCAAGGTTATTGCGGCTATCAACAAGGATGCGGATGCGCCCATCTTCCAGGTCGCAGATGTTGGGCTGGTGGGAGATCTTTTCGAAAAGGTCCCTGAGCTGACGGAGAAGCTGAAAAACTAACACAATACACCCGCCAATATAACACACTTTGCATGGCTGTTCTTCTGAACATTCTTGGGGGTTGAGGCTTTCTGGTGCGCGACTAGGCGCCTATACCATTCCCGTGATGGCTTATCGACGGTTCTTAGACATTGCCAACGGAAGCATATTCTCAATAGCAGTGATCTTCTCCCTCCTCTTGCCTTTTGCCTCACCCATCCCTCTCTCGGCTTTATCGATAGCCAACCAGCCATCCCAATCCACGACACACTTTGCCAGCTCGCGTCCGCCTTCGCTTTTGACCCCCTCCCAGCCAGCACTCTCCGCATTGCGCCCCTCCACAATGTTGGGACTGCTTAGAAACTGCTTGTTCGTCTTCCAATCCCCTGCGATAGCGTAGGCTGTAGAAAATGCATCAGTCATGGTCTGAGCAATGACGCCTGTTGGTCCACGCTTCACCCAGCCCGCACAATACAGTCCGGGAAAAACTCGCTCTGCCTCCTCGCCCACCCCGGCAGCCACGCGCCCCTCATCATGGGAGACAATGACACCCTTGCGCTCATTGAATGGAACACCTAGGGTTTTGAACTCGGGCAGAGGCTCTGATTTATAGCCAATAGACCTGAACACCAGCGGCGACCAAATGCTGCGGGTGTCACCGAAGCCGGCGACCGCCGCCTTTGGGTCAAAGATGTTGGTGAGATGCGTGTCTTGGAACGTTGTGTGCCCAACGGATGAGGCGTCTTTTGAATCGGGTTCAAATGAGTAGGGCGACAGGCAGCAGCCCAAGCTCCAGGATTTCTTTGCCCACTTCAAATCTGTCTTGGAGCCTTTTGCGAGGACTTCCATGCGGCGCCTGTGCTGTCGATCGAGCTGCCCAATGTCGGGAGGAATAAGCTCCTTTTCCACGTCTACGAAGCCGATATCCGGAAGATTCATGAGCTCCCGCAGTTCCTTGATTGTAAATGCAGCTTGCATCGGACCTCTCCTCCCAACCACACGAACGTGCTTCACTCGACGTCTCGAAAGTGCCTCCAGAGCATAGTCCGCAATGTCGGTTTGCCGCAATTTGTCGACATCTTCCAATAGGATTCGCGTCACATCAAGCGCTACATTGCCATGGCCTATTATGACTGCTTCCTCGTGGGAGAGATCAGGGTTGAGATTTGCAAATTCGGGCAAGCCGTTGTACCAGCCTACGAACTCGCGGGCGGAGTAGATGCGACTGAGTGATTCTCCTGGGATTCCAAGAGTCCTATCCTTTGATGCACCATAGGCAAAGACGACGGCGTCGTAGTGGCGAAGGAGAGAGCTCAATTGAACGGATTGGCCACCTGGATGAGCGGAAGTGTGGCCCACGGCGACATTTCCGATGAAAGTGAAGTCTGGAGATGCCGCGAGTTCAAAGAATGTGTCCTCACAATTCTGGTTACATTTCTTAGTGTGAGACCACAGCAACGGGAGAAGCTCCTAGAGCACAACATGACTGTACCTTGACTTCCGGGTGATCAGGAGCAACCCCAAATCTGACCAGACCGAAAGGTACGGGCAGAGCCTCATACATGTCCACCTTGGCACCTTTGATCTGGTTCATAACTTGATAGGATGTGTAGAAGCCGGCCGGCCCGGAGCCGACGACGGCCATGCGGAAGGGCCGGTCATGTTGGGGCGGGGCCGCCTCTGAAGAGGATTGCCGACATGCGAGGGGAACGGAAGTCTGTCTGCGATCTAAAAGGCCGGCATGAAATGAGGTGCGGCCGGGGCTACGCCTACATATGCGAGCAAGCATGATGTTATGGCATTCGGGATGTCCAGGTCAGGCTCCTTTCGTCTTGTTCCCATGGAAAAGCTGGCAAGAGATGGTCCTTGTCGATCCGAACAAAAGAGCTATTTGCACTCGGCTCGGTGTAATCACGGTCTTTACTACCTGAGCACTTGATGCACAGGAACCACTTTATGTCCAAGCAATAGAAAACTGCATGTCTCTACCTTTTTGCCCACCAGCTCCGCAAACTCTCTCAGCTTTGCAAGTTGCATCTATTGTGTACCTAGGTACATATAGAACCTCACTATACACGAATTCGACGTTACGGGCGAGACACCGGCTTACTAAGCCATTCAGCATGATCCCTGGGCGTCTCCATGCGGGCCCAGCCGTGCACTTCTAAGTTAGGCAGGTTGGCCGTTCTGGGTTGCAAGGGTACCTTGTTGCTATACCAACCCACTCAATGTACCTGGTTACCAGCCCACCCAGCCTCCCAGATATTTACTTGGAATGACTACACATTCATCAATGACATTTCATCTGGTAGACCAGTCGCGGTCTTTTTCTTCATTCATTTGCTCGGTTCCCCAAGTTGTGCCCCATTCCAGTCGTTGTCTCAAAGAAAAGGCAGTCTCCGGACGCCAAAGCATATCATCACCATGAGTGGCCAACAGCCTTACATGTACGAATACACGGCAGCAAACTACGATGATTTCGACAATAATCGCTCCCCAACCAAGCCTTTCGATCCAAAGGCCGTGACCCGTGCCAGTTGGGAGCCCGCACCGAAGCCAAAGCCAAAACGTGAGGGACCATTGGTTGCCTTCAACCGTCATCCAGAGTAGGT
This sequence comes from Gnomoniopsis sp. IMI 355080, assembly GCA_027946555.1. Classification (NCBI taxonomy): domain Eukaryota; kingdom Fungi; phylum Ascomycota; class Sordariomycetes; order Diaporthales; family Gnomoniaceae; genus Gnomoniopsis; species Gnomoniopsis sp. IMI 355080. Next base: position 1,464 of record JAPEVC010000313.1, on the reverse strand, counting down.
TTCTCACTTCTTGTCATTCAATTTCAGTGCCGACGCACCGCAATCAAGAGGTACTATATCAAGTGGATATACTCCACTCAGGGACAGTAATCATAGTGCTCTCCTTGGCAAGATCTTCTATGAGATATTTCCCACGGCTGGCACTCAGTATATTCCTGTGACAGTTTCTTTCCAGAGCGGCAGCTGGAACCATTGGGTCTTCGCTCCCTATTGCACTCTATCAGGGACTCGGGAGCATATCATGTACTTTGACCGATGAGACACCATACTGATCTTGACCTCACTCCACAGTGCACATGTGGTTCCAGAACCAAGGAAACAGTACAAGCTTCTGGGTCCTCGTACGAAGTCATGGATCAAAGGCCTCAGGACAGCGAACCTCTGTCTCCGCGTGCTTCAAGGCATTGCAGCCGCAGGCATCCTCTTCCTATTCATCATCATTAACAATGTCGCCTCCCTGACAGCCTGGATCATGAGGGTCACGGCTGGTGTTGTCATACTGCACTGCGCATATGGAGTCTTTCATCTCGCACGTCCAGCGGGTGCCAGACCACCAGCCTCGTCCGCAGGTTACCAGACATTTGCCTCTGTCACAGACCTCGCTGTTCTTCCTCTTTACGCCTATGGCTGTTTGTCTATCCGCAGCTCCAGTGCTTCCTGGGGCACACTTCTTCAGGATGGGAGTCTCATGAACTACTTTCTCCCTTCTCTGTTCTACACTCTGTTCACCGGCGTTGTTCTTCATCTACTTTCCATGGTGATGGGCCTGTGGCTGGCTCTCAAGTTCCGCCAGATCGCTCGCCTCCCACCAGACATGAATCCTCTCGAAGACAATCTCACATCGCGGCAGCAGAAGAAGTTATCCGTGGCCACGACCGCAACCAACTACTCTGAGAATGGGAGAGTTCCTCTTGAGGAGCTCCGTCGTTCTGGTATGCCATACGAAGACACAGAGCGTCCTCCTTCTGTGCCCTTCCATGCAACCCGGTCTAGCCCACGCAGCTCCTTTGGCTCTGCGGACTTTCCCGTCCGACAATACCAGATCGAGCCAAGTAATTCACCACGGGGTTCTCCTCGCAACTCGTTCATCGCTACAGGCCAGATACAGATGTCTACGCCTCCACAGTCGTCTCACTCCAGCATTGCTCCATCTCCTCCACCGCGGAGCCCCTGGCGCAATTCGCACAACTCTTACGCCGAGATCTCCACCAGCGAACTTGCAGAGTTCCGTCCACCCTATGGCAGAATCCCCAATCCAACACCTCCCTCGCCGCGAGGCTCTGGCCAGAACTCCCGGCCCGGCAGCGCCAACGCTGCCCGCCAACAACCCGTTCAAGACAATACGGCCACAAACCCTGCGCAGCCCCGCCCAGCAAAATTCACCGAGGCCTGGTACGCCACCGAGTCACTCTTTAACCGCACGCACGCCAAGAACCGCAACAACGCCGCAGTGCCCACCCGCCC
>JAPEVC010000312.1:0-33463 GCA_027946555.1 Gnomoniopsis sp. IMI 355080 | reverse complement strand
GTCGGATAGATATTCAAAGGAGGGGGGGGGTTGGGAGAGGTGGTAAGCACACGTACAGTCGCATTGATCTTCTTCATGGCACCGAGCATCTTCCGCATGGCGTCGTTGGCAGCCTCACGGCTCTCATGGGCTGCTTGCAGGGCCTCTACGACACCGGATACGAGAGGGCCGGAGTTCTTGACCATGTCGATATGGACGAGGACAAATCCCGCTTCCTTTTGGGGGGGGGGGCGTTGTTAGTATATTTCGGAACCCAAGACGAGGGATGCTTAGGACCTCGCGGCAGAGAAATAGTAGTTACTCACCGAAGACTTGGGATCAAGACCATGCTCGAAGGCACGGATGAGACGGATGTTGTCATACTCCATGCCCTTGGAAGGGTCCTCCAGCTTATAGTTGTAGAGCGCATAGGAGCCGGCATACTCCATGAAGGGCATGAAGCCAGTGCTGTAGGATTGTCAGGGCCATTGAAGCCGGAATGAATGACAAATGAGAACGATGAACACAATAGGCAAATACAGATGAGAATATGAATGAGAGAGCCAGGCCAAAGGCAGTCAAGTGTGCGAGGACAGTGAGGTAGATAGATGGTGGTGTATAGAAGGTTGGGTGAGTATTGGTAGAAAAAGCGGGGCGCGGACGGGTCGAGCCAATGAGATTACAAGGAGCCCGTGTGAAAGTCGACGTTGACGCCGCACAAAACGAAAGGGAAAGTAGACAATACAAGATAAAGTCAACAGCAATTGAAAAAGAAGAAGAAGAAGAAAAAAAGAGAAGAAAGAGAAAAAAACCTTAACGTACATCTCAGCAACCCTAGCCATGGGTCTTGCGACAACAGCCGGCAATGTCTGCCTCCCCAAGCCGTACGGCTCACCTCTAAGGAATCTCTCGTGGCAGGGCTCAAGCAGGTACGCCGAAAGAAGGAAGGAGTAGTCACGATAGATGGCATTCATCAGTGGCATGTTGTCCTTGTACATGTCAACGGCGAAAGTGAGGTCGGGAAACTCCTTGTCCACGGTAGGGCCAAGCAAGTTCTTGGCGAGCAGGCCTGGCTCGCCCGTGGCCGTCTTGACGGGCATGCGCTGGAGGATGTCCTCGAGCGGCTGGAATTCCACGGGAAGTTGCCAGATGGGCTCTGCCCGGGGGAGAAAGCCGCGGGGCTTGGACACCATGAAGGCCTGGAGGGAGGTGTCTTCGGGACGGCAGTCTTCCAAGACCTCAAAGTCGCCCGTGGCGGTGTAGTCATCTTCGATGCCGACGGAGCCCATGTTTGGCGACGGTGATGTTGTGATGTATGAAGTAAAAAAGAAGTGAAGTAGGGGGATATGGGTATCAAAAAAAAGCTGGGAAAAATAGTGATTGTGTGTGAATGGGTGAGGTTTGGAGTTTGTGTGTTCCTTGAGCTGAGAAGAAAGCCAGTCATCTTGGGTCGGGGCGACGCTCGCGTTCATATAGATCGTGGCCGGAATTCATTCCGGCCAGCACGAGCGACGACGACGAAGACCGGAGATAGAGGCATTCGTGAAACCCAGTCATGAGAACAGATTTGCAACGATAAGCCAGGGGCAACGCTGCAAGCCCCTCAGCATCAAAACAGCTCGGAACACACATACCACCACCCAGACACCAGACCGCACCTCGTCGTCGACCATCGTGGTGGTGGTTTGGGAAGTGAAGGCTCTCTCGAACGTGTTTGGATAGGTTTCGTAGAGGGCCCCAAGTGCCATAAATTATTCAACCCCCCCCCCCCGCACAAACATTTGGTACCATTATCTCCATAGAGCTGGAGCGCCGACATTGTGCTGACCATTTGCTTGTCAATCTCAGAGCCTTCTTTGGGCCACAAACATATGGGAAGCCGGATGAAGTCGTGCATTTCGGGACGGGGATCCTCGAGTCAAGCTCCACGCGGCCCCACATACTACGCCGAAAAAGAGGACCGAGACCGGGCACCGTGCAAGTAGAAATTCCGGCCAGGTTTAAAGACCGGATGGCCTAGTGAAATTTCTCAAAATTGACCAAATGTGGAAGACTATGATTGGACAACGGCTTTCGATAGTGGGTTGTCTCGTCGTGGGCGTGGGAAAAAGGGTAAAAGTCGAACGGCCGACGACGACTCGTGTGGATAGCGGCCCATTTGGGTAGCTATTTTCAGAACAACACCCGACGTTTTGGTTTTTTCTTTCTTCCCATGTCGACTACGGAAAGATGTTTGGGATAGTACAGGTCAGCCAAGCAGGCTACCGGACCAAAGGACGACGTGCTCGAATGGCGAGATAGCGACGGGCCAATCCCACAAAAAGCCTCTCCGCAGCAACCCACCGGATTGGATCGGAGGAAACCTTTTATCTCGAGATAATTTGAGAGACATGTTCTACCAGCGTCCATCCATAAGGTGCTTAAAGCAGCAGCAAGAGTTCTGGTCTAATGGTACACTTCCTCCTCGAATCGAGCACCGGTTCCCAAAAAATCCCACTAAGATGTGCCAGGGTCGTGGGTTCGAACTGCAATAACTTAGTCCAATAAACTTAGATATCCTTCGGTTTCCCACAAAGCCCGCTGGCCTGGCCGCCTGGGCAAGGATCATCGTATAAGTGCCGCGCTGCAAGTATAGCCAATCAAGGCCCTTAGTTGGCTGGAGAGGCAGGGCGTAGAAAAAGGACGGGTCCGTTTTCTTTTTTCTGACTCTTTCTTCTTTTGGGCCTCTTCTTCGGTGTTTGCCTCTGCTGTGCGGTCTTTAGTATAGCTTTCGTTCATGTTCTTGGGAAGAACCTTGGGCATACAGTGAGAATCCAAGAAGTGTGCAGGTTCTGGCCCATCTAGATATTGCAGACCTTTGTTGTGGAGGGTCGAGGGGCTTTTCACACAGCAGCCGCCATGTCTATAGCGACGAGGGGAAAACCATGGCGGAAATGGGTTGTACTGCAGCAGATATAAGAAGTTCACCCATGTCTAGACACTCGGCGATGACCTTGAGCAACGAACGTATAAAGTCAAGAACATTATGCATATAATTGCAATCAAGATTGATTACTGTAACAAGAGGGACAGCGAAGACGAGTGTGAGCTCGGGATGTTGGAAAATTGCCAACCAAACATTGAATCTTGGAATCAGAGAGATGTGCTGCAGAATGCTGGAGCAGTAGTAAATTACGTGGGGCCCGAGATGAGGAGCTGAAGAGGGTGTTTCAATTCCAAATGTTGATCCTCACACCACGCAGTTTCAACTTTCGGTCACTGAAAGCCTTCCTGATTATAGTCCAGGCACATAAACCCAGGGCAGGATGCATGATAGGGAACCAACTCAATTTATTGCCATCACCGAGGCCTCGTTGATGTCGTAGACCAAAATTGATTTATATGGAAGAGGGTGAGATGATCAACCTAAAGAAGCCCCTCTGACTCTCTACCCTTTGATGGTGCGAGACACATGTCCACATTGCTCATGTTCAGACCATTTTCCCAGACCGCCGTCCTATAGCAGGTGCAAGGCCAAGTAGGTATTTCCACACAAAGTTTGCTAACGCCAACCGTAATGCCTGCGAGCATCCTGATAGCCCGCAGACTAATCCAAAAGACAATATGAAGTATAAAGAGAGATGCCTCCGATAGATAATAAGAGTAAATGGGAGTTCAAATGTGCACATAATTGATCATCTGTCCTGGAAGCTTCCAGCGACGGTCAGGAGGGTATAGAAAGAAAATATGTCCAAGAAAGCTGAATGCAACGGAAAAATAAAGCCGACCGTCTCAAATCTACCGGTCTGCTGTGGCGTGCTCGTCTCCAAACGGGCTCTTTGCCCTATCCGCTGTAGCTGGTCGTTGTGAAGCGCGTTTAGTGGCTTCCTCTATAACTGCACTCAACGTCTGGCTGCTTGAGCGTCGTGATGTTGCTGGAGGGTCGCGGAAAGGGCTCTGCTGCTCATCCCGTGGAGGGCTCGTGATGGGTGTCTGCGGGCTCGCCAGGTCCTCAGTAGTGCTTTTCACACTTGAAGTCGACGATGGGTTCAAACTGCTGCCCACACGGACCACTTGAGCGCGCACTGCCGTGGCGGTGTTTGCATTGTTTGCGTTGTTCAGGAACGTTGAGCCCACGCTAAAAGTGCTATCCGCTGGACTTGCCGGGGCCCTGTTTGTATACTTTTTCATGTCGATGGCCGGTACAGGTGGTGCAGCCAGACCTTCGCCAGAATTGCTGCTGCCCATGGACTTGACGCTCACCATAGCCGCCTTGGCCCGCATGCCAGTCTGCGCCGGTGTCACGACTACGCCAGCCTTGCCGTATATCGTCGAAGCAACGCTAGATCGAGGGGCGTACGACGTTCGTGCAAATGACGTCCGGTCGGTGTATCCCGAGACGCCGGAGCAAACCGAGTCACGCAGGTCGCCTGGGACAAAGAAGTGTTGGTCCTCGGTCGAGTTCGGGGTACCAGCCTGGGAGCCCATGGCGATAGGAATTGGGGGAACAGGAGGGACGAGTAGCGTCGGAGAGGTTGGCGTAGCCCGATTTGTGACACCGGGAATGTAGGCGATTTGAATAATGTTGGATGCACGGGTAAGAACGGTCGAGGCGACCGAGTTGCGGCCTTGAGATGTTGCCCTGGTAGTCCTCCGCGATTGAAAACCCTTTTCGTGCTGGCTGTCGGCATATCCTCCGGCGCCTTGCCATCCCTCCTGCTCGAACTCTCGCTTCCCTTTGATTTTGTGCTTCCAGACGAAGTACACGCCCAGAACGACGAGTGCTATCAAGACCACACCACCAACCACGCCGCCTGCGATGGCGCCTGTGCTGGCTTTCGAGCTGGAAGACTTGGAGCTTGTCGAGGTGGAGGTTGAGGATAAGGCGCAGTAGGCCTGCGGGCATTGCGTGCAGTCGAGAGGAACGGAAACCTGGCAAACTTCATCGTCGTCACAGCTGGGACAAGAGGGCGAGCCGTCCTGGCACTCTACACAGTCAGTTCGAGCGAAAAGATTGTGGAATGTCACTAGCAAGGGCAGTTAGCACAAGGACAGACGCGCGGCGCCAAGGGGGCCACGACAGCAGCCCGTCGCTGGCCAAGATGAGGGTATCGACTCACAGTCTGCATTTCCACTTATGAAAGGCATCGTGACGTCTGACGCAAAGCGTCAAGCGAAACGTCGAAGGTTGAGAGAAACGTTGAGACTAAGCAAAAAGCCAATGGCTAGAGTTGTTGCGAAAGACGATCGACGGGTGAAAAGGGCTAAATTGGTGCAGATCCCGTTTTAGTGATCAGACCGGTTCGTAGGCCCCGGGTGGCTGTCAGCTGCGGCTTGGGCTTGGCGAGGCTGCGAATGTTTAAATAGGACCAGGGCGGTTGCACAGATGATTTGATTGGAGCGAGCGTGGGTTATTTCGGTATTGTTGATGGGACAATGGTTGTCAAAGGGACGTGGCTTCGAGTTTGATCGCTGAGAATATAACGGAATGGTGGTCGTCGTAATGTAAGGGAAACTCGGAGCGATTTTTGATGGTGGCGGTGGCAGTGGCCGCGAAGGGAAGGAAACGAGTGACTCGGAGAACTGGCTCAGACGATTGGAACGGGCGAGAAAAGGGCCCAGAGTGATGCTATGCTGGTGGCAGGTGGACACTAGGCATGGGAAAGAAGGACGAAGAAGATGGTTCGATTGTTGCACGGCGACGGCGCGGGCGCGGGCGTAGGCAGGGTGAACAAGAACAAAAATCAAGTCATTGTTGAACGGTGTTGAAGAAAGCACGTTCGTAGGGGTGCCGACGAGACAGACGACAAGACGGACGAGATTGACAGGATGAATGAAATGAGCGGGCGCAGTGTCGGGTGCCAGTGCCCAGGCCTGCCAGGATGCCAGTGCTCAGCGCCCGCAAACCCAGCCGGGTATGGCAAGATGCAGGGCCTGGCCCGGTTGGAAGAGGGTGTGGAACGAAGATCCTGGTTCGGGGGTGAAGGGCGTCTTTTGGCATGCCATTGGTCAGACAAGACAAGGGCAGCGTTCAAAAAGTGGACTAGGTATCTTTTGGGGGGGTGGACATGTCATTGCATTGCAGAAGCTACCATAGTTCGAACGTGCTGTGTATAGTAAATCAAGCAAGATTCAACTTGGCGTCCATGGACTAGGTCGCCCGGTACGCAGTCATGGCAGTATGCATAATGGATAGACTTTTAGTGCACGCACTTCCGTCACTCTGCCTCTTTGTGATTCCCAGTCGCAGCGCGCTGGTTGGGTGAGGCCAACAAATATCTCGGTCGAGCACTTTGTTACTTTCGCTACTACGTAAAATTGTCAAGCGAGAATAGGTACCTAGGTACCTACGTACCTATGGCATGCTCACGGCCTCCCACCGAGGATCTATTTTCTTTCCTTTCTTGGCCCCAGCCGGCCGTGTGGGCAAGACTCATCGTTTTTGCCAATTATTGATCAAAATAATCACCCGTGGCACAGGACGGTACAAATATGGCTGGCTCTAAAGTCGACTCTCCCTTCCTGCTCGCGGTTGTTGGCCATCTTAGGTTAGACCAGCAACGCCATGGGTCGACCTCACTGCCGACCCCTGTAATTTCCTGGTCTGCCTCTACGCCAGTGCCTTCGTACTCCGCTTGCACCTCACCATTGTCGGCAAATTCGAGGCTGCTACATACCTTGGTACTAGTACCTATCAGTCTCAGCAAGGGGTCGGTCTCGCAGGGCTGTTGGCAATTTGATTGCCACTCGGAAAATTAAGACAATCGTGATCGAGAGTATCAACCAAATCAACAGTGGATTTGATCTAATCATGGCCACGTTGTCTCTTGGTCTTTTGCTGTCCACGGGTACGCCATGCATCGTACTGGTTGGTGCAACTTACTTACGCCGATACCAAGAACCAGCTGGCCCGTATTGCATGCATACCACTAACATACCACGCATCCTTGACCATCACCACCCCCTCCCTGCCCCCGTCTTCGTGTCCCGAACCTCGTGTGTCAGCGGGCTACTCGTCGTGCTCGTCTGCCGTGCCGGACCCCGCTTGCACTCACATCTCCAACCCTGCAGCGCGATATATCATCTACACAGTACCACGATATCTACTGCGTAGTAGTAGTAAAGGCACCACACGTCGTGTGTCGCTATGGTGCCATACGTAATCCTATGAGGCATTGACCGCATTCTACGTTCCATTCCCCGAATTGCACGGCCACGATCCTAATGTAGTAGCCGCGCTCTTGTCAGATGGAAACGCTTCGCGAATCAAAGCTAGGTTTGGAAATTGAATTCTCCCTGCGCCAAGGGCAGCGTCTTCTCTGTGGAAACAAAAGTGCCATCCGAGCTTTTTTTTTCTTCCTTTCTTGGAAGAGACTTTGAACCTTGGAGCGATGGAACGCACTGACGAGATCGACGAACTGTTTTAAATTCCCAGGGCATTCACTCCCTGCAGAACGGGTTCTAGAACAGGTCTTTGGGAGATCATCGATGGGAATAATTATCTGTAGTACCTGTAGGAAAATATCGTGTGGAGTCGCCTGCTTTCGGATAATCTCACTCTTGTCATCGGTGGGAAAGAGCCTCTTCTCGCCCCCATGGGCGCGCCAGTTGTGGAGTTCGTCCCATTTCATGGGCATTTGCCTCTGACACAGCAAATCCTGGCATTGAAAAGCAAAGCCACAGTGAATTGGCGGTACCTGACAAGTATTGTCCGACAAATAGGCTTTGCTGCGGGAAACATTGTATGAATCGTAGAGTTACTAATGTTCGGTGCCTAACACACTGTGGGTAGTGGGCGCTTCTGGCAGGCCGAGGAACTTCAGATTGACGAAAACCAGACCTGGCTGTTTCTGAACGGATTCATCAACCAGCATAGTATCAAAACAGAAACAGCACCAAATCTACATATGACTTCCTCCAGGATCATTTCTTCTAGGATAGTCTCCCTTAGCCTTGGCAAATCCCTGTGTTAGAATGTTCTGCTGCGGTTTGTCGTGGACATAGTGCCAAGTCCTGGTGGCTTAAGCCCATCGCACAAAGTACTGTATCAACAAACCATAAGCTCGCCTACAAGCAAGTTGTCCCTTTGACTGACCGTCAATAAATCATCTTAGCCACAAGAAAGGCCAGGAATCAACAGAAACTCATTGAGAGGTCAAATGGTTACCTAACTAGGTAGGTAACTTCTGACGACCCACACCGGCAACCACAGCCCGACCATCGACCGCGGCCAGCTACGAATTTAAAAAAGGGGCCACAACCGGCCAAGCATCCTCCGCAGAAGCATCTGCCGCCCAAGGGGTCCGCATCACGCCGGTGTTGACGGTGTTGACGGCGTTGATCTAACCGCAATGTTCCGATCGCATTTCTGTGTTTGACTAATGCCCTTCCAGTGCGGCCATGAGCTTTGGCCCGTACCGGCCTTTTTGCTATCAACAAGCCTTGACCTAAATTTGGCCGCCATGTGGTGAACGTGACAATTTGCTCTCTCGTCCATCCCGCAAACCATTATGTTTCAACGAGTATCGGAATCATAGGTCCTATTCCCTATAGAACTTCATCAGTGCTCACAAGCCCCGAGCTTTTCAATTTCGTACATGGCGTTTGCATTTGTGCTAAGCACATACAGAGTAGACGGATGCGGATCGCATCCATAGAATCCTGCCATGCCGGCAATCTGCACCGCCTCGAGCAATAATCCCATCAAATCGATATAGAAATCCTCCTATCTGCAATAAGCCATGAGGAAGTAATGGCTTGGTATTGAGATCCTAATAGTCAATACTGCTGAGCTGAGGTGAGCCGTTTTTGCTGACAGGAACTGGTCGCCTCTCGCATCCTGCAATGACACGCTCATGCGAAAATGGTCAATCGGTATCATTCTCATTTGCCAAATTTGACCGACAAATCGCGAACGTTCTTAGTGACTTCAACAAGTCAGCATAGCCTATGAGAGTTGATTGGACCTTGGGTTCTCAGGCCCGCTGCTTCGTGCCATTCAATGCTGATGCTGTTCAGGAACATACCCAAGGCCACTTCATCCACCTTGCGAGCCGTAGCGATTCTTGCATCCCCTGTAGCGAGAGGTTGAAGCTAGATCTGAGCCCTGGCAAGTCCAACTGTAGTTCTCACATCAAACAAATCGATTGATCCCACCGCTGAGGAAGCTTCCTCGGTCCCTGGAGTGAATTTTCCGCGGTCTAAGAGCCTCTTTGCGTCTTTACTCTTCGCGTTTCTTGAGGCTGCAGGCTGCTCTTCCACCTTCATTTCCCAGCACATGCGATGTAAAGTGACCTCCAGATCGCCTCCATACTGATGGGAGAACAACACAGCGCCTCTGCCCGTAAGCATCCGGTACGAGTTGGCTCATTCGTGAACAAGTTGCCTTGATGAGCCCAAGACATGCGACTCTGAAAACACCTCCATAGCTTGTTCCTACCAGCATTTCCTACTCTTGTGGAGGCTGAAGACTTCTTCGCTGGTCAACAACATGAGAATCCACAAGGCACGGTGTACCGAATGATCCTCATGACCGACCTCGAGACCAATTGAGGTGGCACCAAGGTCACTGGCATCGACGCAAATGGTGGGAATTCCCCAAGATCGATCATCCATTATCCCACTGCATGCAGTATTGATCTGCCACGGGAAATGTCCTATCCCCCGCTTTACCTGTCTCCGAGCTCTATCGCATCAAGAGCGTCCTGGGGTGCGTCGCACAATGACCAAAGGCAAGTCGTCAAGCTGGAATAACAACACGAGCACATTCTCGTTCGCGGCGGAGCGCCCGTCACTCAGACACGGGGTGAGTCCAGCCTCTCGCCTCGAAAAGGCAATTTCGCACGGGGTTGATGATGGCCTCTTGTGAGATGACTCCCAGTTTGGTGGGTAGTGAGCCTTCGCGAGTACGAGAACAATCAATATTCGAGGACAGAAAATGAATAATTTCTCCAAAGAAAAGAAAAGAACAAAAACAATACACTTCAAATAAAAGCATGCCCCTTTGGCCCCTAAGCCCCCTTTGCTAGAATGGTGAGTGGTCTGAAGGAAAAGCGGCAGCCACTCAATGGTCGCGTGTTGGTAGATGTTGCTAAATTTAGAATCGTCATCCAATCGTTTGCGCTAGAAAAGACGTCAACTAGGCTTGGCGTCGTGATCTACGCCGTCCCATCCCGCAAGCCGGCCCGTCGTGTCCCGACTTGTCATGACGGCATTGACGGCATTAGGTTTAACTAGCGGGGAGGGTCAGGCGAACAACAACGTGTTTGTTCAACGCATGCCCTCCAAGGCTGTGTGTCGCGATTCAGCAGCTACTGGTTGTACTCGCTCCCAAGGCTCCGTACACCGAATGGCACAAGAGTGCACGAACGACGGGGGGGGGCCTCCCGCAAATTAAGCGTGTCGGGGAGGCGGTGAAAAGCATGGACCGCCAGCAAGACACGGCTGTTTCAGAAGAGAGGAAAACTGCAGCTCGATGGACTCTGGCGACTATTTGGTTCTTCCTTTCTCTTTTTTCAAGAAGCCCCCCTCCCCTGCATTTAGGAGGCCCCATTTCCGGAAAAGCCACAAGAAGGCTTCTGGAAGAGGATTGGCAGGTGGATCGGCAATCCCCAGATTTTCGAGCTCGTCAAAGTTGTGATCAGCACTGAAAAGGGGGGCCTGAATGAGTCGGGGAGTGGCATTTCAGGGTCTTCGCATTCCTCGAAGAGGGAGGGGGGGCTGAAGGGGGGCCATGGGGCCTTCTATACGAGCTGGCAGTATCCATCGATAGGCTGATGAGCGCTTTCAAATGCCCATTTGGAGACTGTACAGTGCTATGTTATGAGCTGCAGCAACAGCTCACTAGGTCTTCGCACAAAGGACCGGATGCCAGTAATGAGAGGATACGTTTCAGCGTCTTCCCACAGGTTGCATTCCTTGGCCGGGGTGGTCACCGGGATGGCCGGCTGCAGTGACGTTGATAGAATCCGGCCATCTTCCAGCTCGAGCCTCGACCTACAGGTGACAAGTGCGGCTGTGCAAATACGAACGAACCAAGGAGTCCAAAGTCGATATTTTCCGGCTGGTACCCAAGTGTTTGGTCGAGAACGCCAGTTTGATCTGCTTTGCTTGTATTCCAATTGCAATGGAAGAGGAAGGATAAAATAAAGTGTGACGTAGTTTTTATCGTCCGACCCTGAATAGAAATAAGCTATATTGTCATGCTAACCAAGTTTATGGAGCGGAATGGCACCTGGCACCTTGACAGGTACAGAGCACCCCCAGCAGCCAGGGCAGCCTGGATAATGAGAATAGTTATGTGTTAGTGTTCAGTGCGGGATGCTCAGAGACACCAGACATCAATGTCCCTGGCGAGGATCGTAGCGTTCTAACGGTGAAGCATGTCATCCGGGTGCTATGCCGATGTCCAAGAGCAACTTGGAAATTGAGAATCCCGCTTTGTTGATGCTCTCTTCGAGCGGGTCGGAATCTAGCCAATACTTTACACTAAACCTTACCGTTGCTGTGGCTCAGCGGCCATGCGGTGGTGCCTCGGACCAGGGGGGGTCGCATTTTTATGCTCTCCTTTTTTTCTTTACCCTTTTCTTTTCTTCCTGCAGGCCTCTTCATCAGCGCCGCCCCGTATATTCTTGCTGCTGTGCTGTCCAGAATCTTGGCTGAGCTGTTGGCCTTTTTTTTTCTTCCTCCTCGACTTTTCAACACATCGTCTTTGCCTTCAACCACTGCATAGGCTGCCTTGCTCGCGTGACGACGTTCGTCGTTTTGCCGTGCGTGCCTTTTCTCTTTCACGCCTCCTTTGGAAACTCCCCTCGGCTGGCCAAAGCGATCTCCAGGATCTGTGCTTTTGCGATCAACCTTGTCCTTGTTCTCTTAGGACCAGCGCAGTACTGCCCGCTATTAGCCAAGCGCCTCTTTGCCTCCTCCTTTTTTTAGCCCTTCAGCCAGCTCTTTGTTGTAGGACTATCTGAGTAAGTCTCCCCAAAAGCTGCACATTCCGTCGTTCGTTCTCAAAGCATTGGAAGCAAGCACTCACACCCTACTCTCGTTGCAGAAGAAGCTAGCTCCGCTCTCTTAACCAGCTTGCCTGTATAGCAAGTCAGCGACAACGTAAACCCGAGGGATTCGTCCCGCAAGAACCAACAAAACCGGGCACTCACTTCGCACAGGCGGCTCTACGTCACCCGCCGTGCCCACCCAACATGGCTTACAACGGTGCCGGCGACGATGGCTATGAACATCATCAATTGCATGATTACAACCAGGAGCAGCAGCATCCTACAGGCGTTAGTGCTCCTCTCTTTTCTTGCTTTCTACGGCAAAAATACACGTTGTTTGACCCTATGGTATGCCTCGCCGGTCTAACCCGCCTTTCGTGTTACAGTATCACATGCCCCCTCAAGAGATGGACGAGGAGGCCCAGCGATCTCTTTTGAGCGCCGGGCACCAGCAAGCCCGTCCCGTCTCAGCCTACAGCTTGACTGAGTCTTACGCACCAGACGCCTCTACCACGGTGCCGGGTGCCGGCGTCGGAGGCGGTTACAACAGTGAATACGGAAACACCGAGTACGCAAATACTGGTTATGCTGGACATGCTCCTGGCATGGGCGGTTTCGATAACATTCCGGACCGTCCTTCCTCCACTGTCAACGACCACGAGGCCTGGGTCAACCGTCAAGGTGGCGGCGGCCTGGGTCGCTCCAAGACCAGAAGGGTCAAGCTGCAGAAGGGTGCCGAGGGTGGTGTGCTCAGTCTCGAATACCCCGTTCCTAGCGCCATCAAGAATGCTATCCAGACCAAGTACCGGGACGCCGAGAGTGGCAGCGAGGAGTTCACAAAGATGAGATATACTGCTGCAACCTGCGACCCCAACGACTTCACCCTCAAGAACGGGTACGACCTGCGGCCCCGCATGTATAACCGTCACACCGAGCTCCTGATCGCCGTGACCTATTACAACGAGGACAAGGTCTTGCTCGCAAGAACTCTGCACGGTGTGATGCAGAACATCCGAGACATTGTCAACCTCAAGAAGTCGACCTTTTGGAACAAGGGCGGTCCAGCCTGGCAAAAGATTGTCGTGTGCATGGTTTTCGACGGTATCACAAAGACCGACAAGGACGTCTTGGACGTCCTTGCTACCATTGGTGTCTACCAGGACGGTGTCATTAAGAAGGCCGTCGGTGATCAGGAAACGGTTGCTCACATTTTCGAGTACACCACACAGCTGTCTGTCACCCCTAGCCAGCAGCTCATCCGACCTCTCGATGACAGCCCTCAGACGCTTCCTCCCGTACAAATGATCTTCTGTGTCAAGGCTGCCAACAGCAAGAAGATCAACTCTCACCGTTGGCTGTTCAACGGTTTCGGCCGAATCCTCAACCCCGAAGTTTGCATTCTGCTCGACGCCGGTACCAAGCCCAGCCCCAGGTCACTTCTTGCGTTGTGGGAGGGATTCTACAACGACAAGGACCTTGGTGGTGCATGTGGTGAGATTCACGCTATGCTTGGAAAAGGCGGGAAAAAGCTTTTGAATCCTCTTGTTGCCGTCCAGAACTTCGAGTACAAGATCTCCAACATTCTAGACAAGCCCTTGGAGAGTGCCTTTGGTTACGTCAGTGTGTTGCCCGGTGCCTTCTCTGCCTACCGTTTCCGGGCTATCATGGGCCGGCCACTGGAGCAGTACTTCCACGGTGACCACACGCTCTCTGCCAAACTCGGAAAGAAGGGTATCGACGGCATGAACATCTTCAAGAAGAACATGTTCTTGGCCGAGGATCGTATCCTTTGTTTCGAGTTGGTGGCCAAGGCTGGTCAGAAATGGCACTTGACATATATCAAGGCTGCCAAGGGTGAGACGGATGTGCCTGAAGGTGCTGCCGAGTTCATCTCCCAGCGACGAAGATGGCTTAACGGTTCCTTTGCCGCCAGTTTGTACTCCACGATGCACTTTGCTCGGTTCTACAAGTCTGGCCACAACCTTGTCCGCATGTTCTTCTTCCACGTCCAGCTTCTGTACAACACAGCTCAACTCGTCTTCTCCTGGATCTCGCTCTCTTCCTACTGGCTTACCACCTCCGTCATCATGGACCTTGTCGGCGACCCATCGTCGGAGGGCGAGAACGCCTACGCCTTCCCCTTTGGCTCCACGGTCACCCCGAAATTCAACGCTGCGCTCAAGTATATCTACCTGGCTTTTGTCATACTGCAATTCATCCTGGCTTTGGGTAACAGACCCAAGGGATCCAAATACACGTACATCACGTCGTTCTGTGTCTTTGCCCTGGTCCAGTTCTACATCCTCATCGACTCTATCTATCTGGTTTACCGGGCTTTCAACGGCAATAGCAGCGGCCTTGGCATTGACACCGACAATGTTGGTGATTTCCTGAAGAGTATCTTTGGTGGCAGCTCAACCGGTGGTGTGTTGCTTCTGGCTCTCTTCACCATCTACGGTATCTACTACATCGCCTCTTTTATGTACCTCGACCCGTGGCACATGTTCCACTCGTACCCGTACTACCTGCTGCTCATGTCGACATACATCAACATTCTTATGGTCTACGCATTCAACAACTGGCACGACGTTTCTTGGGGTACCAAGGGATCCGACGCTTCCGAGAAGTTGCCAGCCGCCAAGGTGGTCAAGGATGAGAAGGGCGACGACCCGGTGGTCGAAGTCGAAGACGAGAAGCCTCAGGAGGACATTGATGCCCAATTTGAGCAGACTGTTCGCCGTGCGCTTACACCTTTCAAGGAGACACCCGAGGTGGACGAGCCCGATATTCAGGACTCTTACAAGTCCTTCCGAACGGGTCTGGTCGTCGCGTGGCTGTTTACCAATTGTCTTTTGGCTGTGGCCATTACGAGCGATAATTTCAACGGATTCGGAATCACGAACGTAAGTAACCCATGGAGAAAGATGCCCTATTGCCCCATGTGTTTCTTGGAATCAAAAAATGAATGAAGAAAAACCGCTAACTTTCGAGCAAATAGAATACCGCAAAGAACCGACAGGCCATGTTCTTCCAGGTCCTGCTGTACGCGACTGCTTTCTTGTCCTTAATCCGCTTTATCGGCTTCTGTTGGTTCCTGGGTAAGACCGGTATCATGTGCTGCTTTGCAAGGCGGTAAAGCGAGATCGCCTGGACGCGAAATGCACTATGCCACCTTCATCTACACGACGAGAAAAGAGACTCGTCGGCCATCTAGGTTGATTCTAGGTGCCAATTTGCCTTTCCAAAGTAACATAGTTGAAGCGTAATCAGCCAGATTTGATCTACGCGATTATGTTTGTTGGTTGACAAAAGAATTTTGACCGGTTGTGCCTGGATATTTGTCACTATCTTCTTGTATTTGAGTCTCAGCAGGGAGAACGGATGGACAAACGGAGGAAGAAGGGGACGGGAGTATTGGGAGATGAACTGAGCGTGATGGACAAGGAAGAGCACAAATTCATGGCGTATCGTGGCGTTGCACGCGTGAGATATGTCTTTGTTTGCCACTTCTCGCTATTTTATAGTTGGAATGGGCTGGTATTGCAAAATCTTCCTAGTTAATTCCTAAGCGGCGTAATCATACTCTCTCGTATCTGGTTAAACTGGCGTTTGTCGTGAGAAATGCAATCTCAATACGTGGTCACAACCATGGCGCTGCCGCGGGAGGTTCAGGCCTCGATCTAACGAGCCCGGGAAGGTGAAGTGATGTTTAAGAGACCTCACGCTGAATTACTTAGTACCTAGGTACGAAGTCGGCAAGCTCCATTTCAGAATGCCTTGCTGTAGAGTTTCCTGTAAGAGGTTGCAGCATGGGACCGTATCCCACTGTGTGATACAAATTTTATGTGCGGTCATCCTGTGTTGAGACAGTACGCCACTTGTGAGCTAGGCTATAACAATAGACCGTCTTGATGTACATTTTGACCTTGAAAATAACAACAGGCGCAACATTTGATGGTCTTCAATGAAATCATGCTGTCGGGGCTGTAGTTCAACTGTTCAAGGAGACTTTGAGCAGGGCAGGAGGGGTCCTGTCTCATCCGTGCCCCACTTCAATTTATTGGAGCACTTCCGTCGGTTGCGCGCCTTCGTCAATTCCCTATCCAGTCAAAACCCAACGTAGGCATCGACACCAGACAGATTCACTTTTTCTCTCTCTATCTCTCTCTGAAGACGCCCGCCCGTGTCTTGAACAATCTACAACATCAGGCTCGGTGATATTTGAAGTTGGCTCATACCTCCCTATAGCCATTCGATACAGCCTCGACTGCTGCCTGACCACTGCGGCGACCGACACATACAAGTCGCACGCGACCACAGGAAGAGCGGCCCCTTCCCCCTCTTCACCCTCTTCTTGCTTGTCTTCGCATAAAGCACACGTCTTTTCATAGAATCCGGGTCACGCCACCCACCCACCGCCAAGATGTTGAAGATCTGGTCCATGAAGAAGGAGCAACAAAAGGCCGACCAAGCCGATACAGCGGCCGGCAAGAAGAAGAAAGTGACGGCAGCCCAACTGCGTGCCCAGCGCGACCTCGACGAGCTCTCACTCCCCAGCACGATGAAGACCGAGTTTCCCGATCCCGACGATATCCTCAACTTCACGCTGACCATCGAGCCGGATGAGGGCATGTACAAAGGCGGGCGTTTCACATTCAAGTTCGATGTCGGCCGGAACTATCCTCACGAGGCGCCCAAGATCCGCTGCCAGGAGAAGATCTACCACCCCAACATTGACCTCGAGGGCAAGATCTGCCTGAATATCCTGCGCGAGGACTGGAAGCCCGTGCTGAACCTCAACGCGGTGATTGTGGGCCTGCAGTTCCTGTTCCTGGAGCCCAACGCAAGTGACCCGCTCAACAAGGATGCGGCGGAGGACCTTAGAAGGGATCGCGAGGGGTTCAAGCGGAACGTCAGGACGAGTATGGTCGGGGGCAGTGTCAGGGGAGAGACATTCGATCGCGTCTTGCGTTGAAGGGCGGGGGGATAGACTGGAGACGAGTACATATTCTGCTGTCGCACTGGTGGCACAGCCAAGAGGAGGACTGGGATGCTCAAGCTGGGAAGGAGAAGTTCGGAGTACATTTGACAGGGCTCATGGAGTGAGACGCCTACTGCATGGGCGTACAGCAAGGTGCTTGGGCGTGGCGTCAAGGTATGTTTCTACGGTTTTTTGCACAGATCATAGACAGACAGAATGGATCTCTTCGTATGGAACATGGCATGAAGGCGTCTGTCGTTTGCATTGCAGACCACTCAATTGGGGAGTTGTCAATCGACCTGGCCCATCTTTCACCGTAATCCAGGACAAGACATCGTCCCAAGTAAACTCAAAGAATCAGACCTGACCAACCGCCGTAGAGGTTGTGGTCATTGCAGGTCATCTTGTGGAACGGGGTCCCAGTGGGGTCGGCGGGTGGTTGGTCCCTTCCCCAGAGTACCCCTGTATCAGAGTCCGATCTCGCACAATGCCTGTCAAGAATTCGACCGTAGCTTTGCCAGCTTCTTCCACGCCAACAATTTCCCATCCTGACTCTGCCTCTCTTCTCTTTTTTCCCCCTCTTACTCCATCTCCCCTCCTTCACAACCAGCCAAGATGTCTGCCAGAGGTTTCTCCAACGCCGTGCGGCCTGTGGCCCGCCAATTGACCACCAAGTCGGCATCTCGCCGCACTTTTGTTGCCTTGAGCGCTGCTGCCAAGGCTTCTGCTGCCGTCGCCCGTCCTGCTCTCGCTGGCCGTGTTCAGCAGCAGACCCGTGGTGTCAAGACCATCGACTTTGCTGGCGTCAAGGAGGATGTCTACGGTGAGCCTTCAATTGGAGCCAATAGACTTGGTGGAAGCTGTTCTAACTTTAGATTGCTACTCCAGAGCGCGAGGACTGGCCCAAGGAGAAGCTTCTCGTGAGTCACGATCCCCACCAAAAAAACAAACTTTTTACGTTATACATCACATGCTGACCGACATCTCTTAAAGGACTACTTCAAGAACGACACCCTCGCCCTGATCGGCTACGGTTCCCAAGGTCACGGCCAGGGCCTCAACCTCCGTGACAATGGCCTGAATGTCATCATTGGTGTGCGAAAGGAGGGCAAGTCATGGAAGGATGCTATCCAGGACGGCTGGGTCCCTGGCAAGAACCTGTTCGAGGTCGACGAGGCCATCACCAAGGGCACCATCATCATGAACCTGCTCAGTGACGCCGCCCAGTCTGAGACCTGGCCCCACATCAAGCCTCAGATCACCAAGGGAAAGGCGAGTCATACCGGCGCAGACCGTATTTTGGAAGTTTCAAGCTGACAGTCAACCCATGCAGACTCTATACTTCTCCCACGGTTTCTCCCCCGTCTTCAAGGACCTCACCAAGGTCGATGTGCCCAAGGACGTCGATGTTATCCTCGTTGCCCCCAAGGGCTCCGGCCGCACTGTCCGATCCCTCTTCCGTGAGGGCCGTGGCATCAACTCCTCCGTCGCTGTCTTCCAGGACGTTACTGGCAAGGCTGAGGAGAAGGCCATCGCCATGGGTGTGGCTGTCGGCTCCGGATACCTGTACAAGACCACCTTCGAGAAGGAGGTCTACTCTGACCTGTACGGTGAGCGTGGCTGCCTGATGGGTGGCATCCACGGTATGTTCCTCGCCCAGTACGAGGTCCTCCGTGAGCGCGGCCACAGCCCCAGCGAGGCTTTCAACGAGACCGTCGAGGAGGCCACTCAGTCGCTGTACCCTCTGATTGGCTCCAACGGCATGGACTGGATGTACGAGGCCTGCTCTACCACCGCCCGCCGCGGTGCCATTGACTGGAGCCCTCGCTTCAAGGACGCCCTCAAGCCCGTCTTCAACCAGCTGTACGACTCCGTCATCACTGGTGAGGAGACCAAGCGCTCCCTGGAGTACAACTCGCAGAAGGACTACCGTGAGAAGTTCGAGGCTGAGATGAAGGAGATCCGCGAGTTGGAGATCTGGCGCGCAGGCAAGGCCGTCCGTGGCCTGCGCCCTGAGAACCAGAAGTAAGCTGTGCTAGTTGGAGTTGCTTCTTGGTTGACAGGCGACTTGGATTGTAAGAAGGGTGGTGCATTATTAGGCTAAGAGTCGGGCCATTTTCTTTTGAGGTCATCAAAAATCAAGGCATGGAAAATTTCATGGGGCGAATGCTGTTTTCATAATTATATCCTCCTCGTCTTTTCTTGATTCCCGGAAACTGCGCCTAAGCCAAAAATAAATGAAGTCGTTTTGCCTCTTTTTCCCAAATCGAAAATTAAGCATATCTATTGCGAAGATGGTGGATTTGCTTGTGAAATCCATTTGGTGCGCTTGTTTTTCTATGCGGGATCGCTTCCGGGATCGGCTCCCCTCACGACTGGTAGATGTATCGCATCTGCGCATCGACGCCACTACTATATACCCGCCCACTACTCTAATACTCTTGATTCAGTACCTAGCTTACATTTGAATCCAAAGTGGCACTCGAACTCATGATTCACTGCCGGATTCTATAAAATCCACTTTTGCGCCGATGGACAATTGCCTGCTATCGTGCACTCCGATATAAACCGCGAACCTCCCGGTCCTTCACTAAGCCTGTCAGAACCGTCCATCTTGTTCATCCTTCACTTTCTTTATCTTTAATCAAAAACAATGGCTGCCCTCGAAAATTGTCCACCTCTCACGCGGTCCAGCGTAGTCGCCGCCCACGAGCTCATTAAATCGCACGTCCACTTAACACCTGTGCTGACCAATTCGACCCTGAGCAAGCTCGCTTCCACACCACAGGCATTGGAAGGCACAAGATGGGCAGGCGCAGAGCCGGCCAAGCCGGTAATTCGCTTATGGTTCAAGTGTGAAAATTTACAGCGCATCGGGGCGTTCAAGGCTCGCGGGGCGTTTCATGCGGTCGAGAGGCTGAAGAGGGATGAGAAGTGGGTAGAGGAAGGCGGGATGGAGAAGGGGGTTGTTAGTCATAGCAGTGGTAAGTCTCTGGGGTTTGCTTTACAGTTAATTGATATTGAGGTCTTTCTGGGAACGTGTCCGTCTCACGAGCGATGGTCCCGGGCTAAGAGGCATCTTTTTCTCCATCGTGACCATATGGCACTTCACTTTAGGAGATGCTCGTGGCAGTCAGTGACCACTTCCGAAGAAATCACACTGACATCTCCCAGGAAACCACGCAGCAGCCCTCGCCCTCGCCGCACGCGAGAGTGGCATCCCAGCGCACATCGTCATGCCCGACATCTCAGCGCCGCCCAAGATCGCTGCGACAAAGGGGTACGGCGCCAACGTGGTCTTCAGCGGCTCGACTTCACAAGAACGCGAAGCCGTTGCCCAAAAGGTCATTGAGAAGACGGGCGCCCGCTTCGTGCCGCCTTTCAATCACCCGGACATCATGCTCGGCCAGGGAACCCTCGGGCTTGAGTTTCAGGAGCAGGTCGAGCAGCTCCAGGCTGTGCACCAGAATGGCGTGTCAGCAGCAGCAGCCGCCGCCAACGGTGACGCGAAAAAGAAGCGAACGGGACTGGATGTCATCATTACGCCTTGTGGTGGTGGCGGCATGCTCAGCGGCGTGGCACTTTCGTGCGAAGGCACGGGCATCACGGTGTTTGGCGCCGAGCCCGAGTATCAGGGCGCCGACGACGGCAAGCGAGGGTTTGAGGCCGGGAAGCGAATCGAGTCGGTCAAGACGCTAACCATTGCGGACGGCCTGCGCACGCAGATTGGCGAGATACCGTGGAGCGTCATTTATGAGCGGCGGCTGGTGCGGCAGATGTTCAACGTCACCGAGGAGGAGATTGTTGCGGCGCTGCGGCTGGTGCTGGAGCGAATGAAGGTCGTGGTGGAGCCTAGTGCGGTCGTGCCGTTGGCGGTGGTGTTGTTCAATGAGGATTTCAGGCGGTTGGTGGAGCAGGAGGCAGGCGAGGCTGGGCGGGATGTTGGTGTGGTGTTTAGTGGAGGCAATGTCGCGCTGGAGCAGCTGGGGAAGCTGTTTACGTCTTGATGGTGGTGGTTTTGTGACCTATCTACCATCCTTTGTGGTGTTGCATCATGGGCGTTTAGAGAGAACCATGTGCCACCTAACCTGTTTAACCAGGCTATACTGAACGAAGGCTCAATGTGTCAAGGAAGGGCATCCGTGACTTTTGAGATGGTCAAGATCCAGTCGTCAGCAAGGATGCCGGGCGCGAAAAAAAAAAGCAACACAGAAAGCGGGCAACGGAGTGCAGCAGCCGTGTGCTGAAAGCCTACATTTGAGAGCTGTGCCGCGTTCTATCTTGCGAGAATTTATATCTGATTCCATGGCATTTTCACACATATCCCGTTCAACAAATTGTCCAATAAGGCTGTAGGTTGTAAAGTGTTTACAAGGAAGGGGACCAGCTTGGGCAACGGTACTTGAGCAACTTGCCTACGGCATCCCGAAGTTCTCTGAGACACTGAGTCGATATAACAACGCATTGGAAGGGCGTTATATCAGGCTCATAAAGAGCCCTGGAGATCAGTTGTGATATACTCAAACTCATCGTCCCAGTCAACAAAGCATGTTTCCATTCTTTAGGAAGCGTCCAGCGGAAGTCCCGGGAGATCGTGTGATCCCACTGCATAGCTTTGACGATCTCTGGGTCTACCAGGGCGCGGTGTTGCAAGTCCTTTTCGTGTTCGATGATGTCCTCGATCATGTTGTCCTCCACGACTCGCTGGAGACGCTCATCAGGCAGGAGGGATGGCAGAAACTAGGCGCACGCATGCGCAAGAAGGCTAGTTTTATCTCTTCAGTGTCACACTTCCCACCAAGCTTCCTCTCTATGAAAAGAAGAAGAAAATCCAGTGGCCTTTTCCCAGTCTGATACCAGCGTCTCTTGTATAGAAGAATGGCAGCGGTTTGGAGTACCACGTCCCAGTGGCGTTCACGGCAACCCGACGGGCCTTTGCTTTCGAACATGTCGACTACAGCGACACTCTTGCCCAGGACCACCCGTTAGCAAAGTTGATTCCAAAAGCACATGGTCTTGACCGCCCAAAGATCTTATCCGATCCAGCAGAACTCGCCGGTCTCTACCGAACCGGGTCCCTTGCCACCAAGCTGGACGACTTCCTCTACTCGGACCGGCCTATCCTAGGCATGTACGTGACGTCGTTCAAGGACCAGACCCTCGTGTGCATGAATTATTCGCACATCGCCTTCGATACCATGGGCCTCAAGGCAGTCTTGCAAGGCTGGACGGCAGTGATGCAAGGCAGATTGAAGGATGTCCCCACGCCCTTTGGCTTCGAAACCGATCCGCTGACCGAATTTGGAAAGGACTCTGCTCGACAGACGCATGTGCTTGCGGACCAGCTGTTGTCGATCTGGGGGCTGATATCCTATCTCGGCCGGAGATCCTACAGTCTATTGATCGGGCCTTCGGACATTCGTACGGTGTGCATCCCGAGAGCAGTTTTCAAGAGTTTAAGAGAGCAAGCGGTGCAGGAGGCCACCCGGGAAGCGTCTGGTGTCCAGCCGAACTTGAGTGACAACGACGTGCTTGAGGCTTTTTGGTTGCGCCTCGCTGTGAGAAGTCTGGACTTGGCTCCAGGAACAACAGTAAGTCTGCTGCGACCACACTGCTGTCTGTCCGGTGTCCTCTGTTCCCCTGAGCCGCGCTGACTTGCTCACTCAGGTGATGAAACAGACTGCCATAGACCTTCGACGGATCCTCAGCAAGGCCCCGGTACTCCTGCCCTCCTTACGGCCGTACATTTCCAACGCCATCGCTTGGCTGGTGTCTCCAATTCCCTCTTCCGAAGTCCTCACCAGCTCCCTTGGCTCTCTCGCCAGACGGGTACGTGCCGTCATAACGCAGCAGGCCACGCGCGAGCAGCTCGCGGCGTGGATGGGCTTGCAGCGCGATTACGGTAGTCTGCGTATGTTCTTTGGCGATCCAGGCATGTATCTCATCATCTTCAGCAGCTGGGCGCGGGCAGGGTTATTTGAGGTGGACTTTGGTGCGGCGAGGAAGCAGAGTGATGAAGGAGCAAAGGGAAGCGGGAAATGCTGCCCAGTATATGTCCAGCAGGAGCATGGACCGGTTTGTAGCCTGGAGGCTTTTTTCGTTCTGGGAAAAGATGGCGAGGGCAATTATTGGATTTCTGGATACAGAGCGAAGGGCGACTGGGAGAAGCTGGAGAGGGAGTTGCAGGCATTTGCAAGTGAAGTGTCTTGAACTATACCATGTATATTGTGCATAAGATCTTATACCAATCTTGTACAATGTCATAACCTTTGATATCGTTTACACTAGATATACTGCATACCTAAGATATGCTGTGCAGTAGCTCTCGGAAAGGGTCAGATTGTCGGTACAGTATAGAAACCGAGAATATCTTAGAGGAAGGTGGCAGGGTGGATACGGGACCTGCCTCCAGCGTGTGCAACGCCGCCTGCGGGAACCCTGGCTGCCTGGGTGCCTACATAGCCTGCCTAGGTGGGGGTAGGTAGTCATTCACTAATGCACGATGCAGTGTCTTGCTTCCGTTCTACTATGGTACACTTTTGCACCTCGCATCTCATCTGCAACTCCGCTTCCATCATCCCCTCCGGTCCCGAGGGCGACGATATTCGCCTCCACATCACTGGCGCCGCGATCCTCGTCCAAAGAGCCTCAAGCGGCTGCTGCAGAAGTGGTCGCCCCTCTTACCGCATTCAATAGACCCGGACTTTAGACTCGTCGTGCCGCCACAAGTGTTGTTGGCTGAAGAGTCAAAACACACACTCCTTTGCTGTCAACGGACCAGCACCAGCCATTCACACGCCTTGTCGACTGCTACGATCCTGCACCTCGCAGTTGGTGGCGAACGGCACGGGGTCAGCCAAATGCCTCCTTCGCGCTGCCCGCTGTATCCACTCTGGTGTGGGCATCGGCTGTCAGATCCGGCCCAGGCACGTTGCATTTTTGTGCCTGGCCTTGCGCCGCACGCGTGCATCCTCTTTTCGTTATCGAATTGTCCTTACTTCTAGATGCTGAAGTCAGCATTTATGCCTTCAACATGAGATGAACACCGACGCTTCAATGGTCCTTTTCCGCTAGCTACTGGACGCTTAGTCTTCAGTCTTCACCGCCCTGGCCATGCGCCTCCTCCCCATTGGCATCGCGGCCGTCGGGCTTCTTGTCGTCTCTGTTCGCGGTCAGTATCGCAATGGACTCGGCATCATGGACAGTCTGGCGCCGCCTTCATGGCCTCTAGCTGTCGCAAAACCCCCCGTACTGGGTAAAAGAGATGGCAGCTGTGCTAGCGGCCAACATCCATGTATGCGCTCAACTGTCGCTCAATCATTCTTGTCTTTTTTTTTCTTGTTTTGTTCCTCAATGTGGATAAGCATCCATTAGCGCTGTAGTCTGCGCATCGTGGGCTTCGGCCCCCATGTTGCGCTGCGTCGAGCTGAGGGATCCTGTGTGGGTCACTCCATGTATGTTAATGCGCCTGCATTCACAGGTTCCGACGTAAACTCGACATCATGCTGTCAAAATACGCAATACTGTATCGTCAATAATACCAGTTGGGAAGTCCAATGTTGCGAGATAGGCTCGGTTTGCGGAAATGCTTGCGACGCCGACCACTACTGGGCCAACGAGACCATCACAACTACCATCACCACCAGCGCAAGCCTGACCGCTGTCACCACCACCACGACCACCACACAGGGCGTCTGTTCCGGCCGCCCTTGCACTAGTTCGTTCTACGCGTGCCCATCTTCATTAGGCGGAAACTGCTGCGGCTTCGGGCAAAACTGCGCGACCGACACGGTCGGCAAGGGCATTTGCATCGGCGTCAGCAGCCCCACCAGCTCGACGTCCACCACAGCCGCATCGACCAGCAGCGTCCTACCGACCGGCGCAGTTATTGAGCATAATTCGGCGGGCCTGTCTACTGGTGCCAAAGCAGGCATCGCCGTTGGGGTCATCCTTGTCGCCGCGCTTGTCATCGGCGCACTCACATATCTCTGCCTGCGCCGACGCCGCAATGGCGCTCGCAGCGAGACGACCACTGCCCAAGAGCTGCCTAGTATGCCGCCGGCCGGGGGCGCCGCCGCCGTCGCCGTCCCCCACGGACCACACATGTCCGAGGCTGATGGGGACGCACTAAGCTACGATTATGCGCCGAGCAGCACGGGGCTCTCGCGCGGGGGGAACGGTCCTGCGCAGGTCGACTACTTTGGCGAGGAGGGCATCGGAACGCGTGGTACGCCGCATCAACCGAAAGAACAGTATAGATACCCGCACGCACCGGATAATGTGGTTGCGCCAGTGGAGATCGGCACGCGCCATTCACTGCGAGGACGACCGCCCGTGGCGCATGCACGGATGGACAGTCAGGGCAGCGAGGCCGATGGCAGTCAGAGCGAGTTGGCGGATACGTCGCGCGGGCCGTCCCCGGCGTTTGGTTACAGCGGCGGCGGTCCGGCGAGTCCAGTGGAAAGTATTGCTGGGCGGTTTGAGCTGTATGGGGACTTTGGGACGGCCACAGCGGCTAGTGGCAAGGAGGAGTTTCATGACGCACAGGAGAGCCTGGGAGGGAATAGGAGTCGTGGTGCGGTGGTGGGAGGGAGTGGCACGCTGTTGCCGCAGCCATTCCCCACACCCGGAAGTGAGATGAGTGAGTTTGCGACGCCGAGCCCGATGAGTCGAGAGGAAGAGGCGCAATTTAGGAAATAGGTGTGACGAGTTATAAATGGGCTCATAACCAAGGGCAGTATTCACAATTTCATGGCAGGGCGTAGAGACGTTCCTTTCAATCAATGCAGGCTTGCAATCATCGAGGCTGTCTGATTCTATCATACACAATTACCATCCATGTCCATCCAAATCAGAGGCTTCATCCAGAGGTAAAGGAAAAAAAAAACAAATCGCTCGCCAATTGCTCCGTGCCCTTGAGCCCCTTTACCAGATCCTTACAATGTACTCCGACCAGCCCATTGTCCCCCCGCCCTTTCCGACCAGCCTTGGGTAATCCTTCCATTCACTGCCGTTGCCCAGACGCCTGTCGCAATACCGAAAGCAAAAAAAAAAAAAAAAAAAACCACAAATTGAGAGCATCGGCTGGAGTGTCCTTCTCCCATTCACGATAATGAGAAGCCCGAAGCTTAAGAAGTAGAATAAACTTTCCTCAACGAGGCCTTTACTTGCCCCCAGCCGCCACAAACGGCGTATATTGCTGCAGGTCCCTGACCAAGTCATCCACATTGGCCAAATGCTCGCCCAACATGCGCTGCTTGCGATCTGTGCTCAGCGTCTCGCTCAAATCATTCACATCGTCGGTGTGCATCCTGACAGGGCGGCCGAGCTTGTTGTTGCTGGTCGGGCTTCGCTGCAGGGGGCTGTTGGTGCGCGAGACGGAGGGTGTCTCGGGCATGAGGTAAAAATAGAGAAACTCCATGGTCTTGAACTTGACGTCGCGGGCGGTGGAGCGCGACTTGAAGATGGAGGAGACGGTGAGGAGGCCGTCGAGCTGCTCAAAGGTGCGGGTGTTGCGGGGGGTCTCGAGCAGGGCGACGACGAGGACGAGGAGGGTGGCGGACTGGATGGCTGGGCAGTTGATGGGCTCAAGAAGGTCGAGGAGAAGCTATTGGGGACATGAATTAGCACACAATGTTACTTTGGTTTTGTAGGATGGGTTAAAAAAAAGGGCAACTTACATTCATGCTCTGTACACGAGAAAACAGATTCCTGCTCGAAGGGTGCAGCAGCAAGACGCCCTGCAACGAGTCGAGAGCGCTCAACATGAGCAGATCGAGCGAGCCGTCATCGCTCTTTGCATACAGCTTGTCGAGGGTCTGGATCAGGCGGGTGGCAATGTTCCACTGGAATCCGTCCTGCAGCTTGAAGAACTCGCGGAAGGCGGCGTCGTCGCTGAGATCCGAGAGTGAGAAGTTGTTTTTGCGCTTATTGTTATTGTTGTTGTTGTTGTCATCGCGGCCGTTCAGGGCCTTGTTTTTCTTGGCGGCGGCGGCGGCAGCATCGTGGTGGGCCGAGAGACAGACCTGAGCAAGCAGACCTTCGATTTGGCGTAGGCCCTTTTTGATTTTTGGACCGTCGAAGGAGGCGAGGTTGTCGAATGCGACAGAGAGGAGGTGTTCCATTTTGGCGCCGTGTGAGAAATATAGTGGTTGGCCGAGTGGGGAGGGAGGAGGGGTATTATGTTGGTCCAGGAGGATAACACCAAAGGTGCCAAGGTGGTGTAGCAGTTGAAGATGTAAGAGCGAGTGAAGGTGCCAAAGAGTTGTGCCGTTGATCGACCACCACTGAAGGCCTTCTGTTTGTTGTTGTGTTGTGATATTTTGGAATGAAAGTCTCTGGAGGGAGAAGGGGGATGAAGAAGAAGTAGTAGTAGAAGGGGATGCCACAGTGTTAATCAAGGAAACTATGCGCCTTGTAAGGCTGACGAAGGGAAAATACGAAAAGCAGAAAAAGTGAGGCGCTGGGCCGAAATGACAAGAATGACGAGAATGACGATGACAGGCTATGATGCTGAATATGATATTGGCCTTGGAAGGCTGTGGGATGTCGTCGTGGTGGAGCAGGCAGTGGAGACAGTGACGGGGCTCGCTTCTGCAACTGACATGACCCGTGGTGGACCAAGAGTGGAAGTCATGAGCCTGGACCGCCTGGACCCTCTGCAGCTGGAGCACGGAGCAGTGATGGGTCGATGGGGTGATGGGGACGGCTTGTGGGAATTGTGGGAATTGTCGACATCTTTGGGGTGTTTATTGGCTGGCTGGGCAACAAGAGCAGGCAGCTGATGGTCAGCATGGATCATCCCTTCATAATTTTCAATGTGACGGTGCACTGCAAATAGAACCAACCAACAATCCTCCCTTCCTCCAGCAGCCCTATTTTTGCTTTTTTTTGCTTTTCAAGGTCATTTTTCCCTTGCCTCGATGCCTGACTTTTTGTCCTTGTCCTTGCCGCTGCCAAAACTTGGTTCTTTGTGTGAGTTGTTCGATCTCTAAAGTATGTACAGCACAGAGTGTACAGTACCTAAATACGTTTAGTAAGTATAACAAACCCTGGTAGGACTTAGAACGACACTACCACACTAGTATGGATCGATACTACGCAGTACCACACAGCATGTCCGGATAGGGAATTAGTATACCCTGGTATACTAGATAACACCCATCAGGACCAGGAACATGACATTGGCCAAGTTTCGTAACCCGAACGACAGCAGGACCTAGGAAACACCCGAACGGGTTCATACCTCCTTTCGGGCAGCTCGGCGTAGCTGATGACATGCATGGGCCCATCCACAAAAATGGACCCCGTCACAGCTGAGCGTCTGGGACTTGTTTCGGACAAACACCCGTGGTGCTCTTTGACCACCACGACTTGCCGTTTTTAAGCTTATCACAATGGAGAAGAGGGAGAAGGAGAATAAGAAGAAAAGCACAGGGCAGCGGGAAGGACTTTGGCGGGAGGGGGCAACCAAAAGAGAGAGAGAGAGAGAGAGAGAGAAACAAAACAAAAGCAACCAGCAAGGCTGTGTAAGTATGTCTGTACAGTACCTAGAATTGATTGACAAGTGGCCTGTATGATGTGTCCTGTCTGCACTCACTCTTTGTCTGCTGGCAACCTGCAGCTGTAAAGTACAAGTACTATAGTAAATACTGCGTAGATATGCTCCACTCTTTGGCTCGTATAAAAGTAGACTATTACTATGTACTATGTGACCAGAAATCCCGAAGTTGCTGTGATGTTTGACAGTGCTCTCCCCCCCAGGCTAAGGGTGTTTCACTTGGAGGGTGGCCGAATCCGGCAGATGCCGCTATATGAGGCCTCTGCCGCATGGCCCAAGGAATGAACCCCGCCATAGCTTACCCAGCTGCTTACCTAGGTTGGTAGGGCAGCTCCGGAGCAACCCCCCACTTGTTCAGCCCTTGACCAGCCAGGGCGCAAAGCATCGCGTCACATTCAGTCATCCCTCACCACTTCGGTAAAGACGCCAACTTGACTATGCAAATTAGTTCAGCAGCCAACTGCAATCCACTCTACCAGGCACTATTTGGAGGAGCTGTATCCATCAGCACCGGGTGATCTGCAGGGCAGATATCCACTCCATCTTGTTCAACTAGACCTCTCAGAAGTTAGCCTCCAAATATAGTTCTTTGCCCCAGGTACCATCGGCGCTTAGCTCCACTCCCTCGGGTTTGGACCAACAACTACTCTTTCCACCATCCATCGATGCCTCGACGGAGCCACACCATCTCTAGCACCCCTTTTTTTTCTTTTCCCTCCCTTTGGACCCTGCCCTATGCCTTGCCTTGAGAGCCCCCATAATTACTATGACAGGCGAGCTCGAGCCCACAACCATGACTCCACCACCAATCTCCACATCCAACAACAACTTCCTGCAGTCTCCCAACGCCATTCCCCCGCGAACCTCTTCGACCGGCCAACCCGCCAATACAACCGCGGCCTCCTCGCGCGCAAGCGTCCTCCGCCCCGTCCCCGAAGCCGACTGGATCGCCCAGTCCACCCATACCCGCTCTCCACCCACGCGCCCACGCCAACAGCGCGCCTGGTCCGCCTCTCACGGCAGCTCCCCTCTCTTGCCCCAGACCAACATCCTCCTCAACATGCCCGAGCCGCCCGCCAAGCCTGACCCGGCTCGCTTCGCCGTCGATGACTTTGGCTTCATCGGGGGTCAGAAGAAGTGGGCGCAGAAGCAGGACAGGGTCATTATGGGCCCCTTTGAGTACCTCAACGGCCAGCGCGGCAAGGACTTTCGCTCCCAGCTCATCGCTGCCTTCAACACCTGGCTCGACGTGTCCACCGAGTCCCTCGAGATCATCACAAAGGTTGTCGGCATGCTGCACACCGCTTCCCTACTAATTGACGACGTCGAGGATAACTCAATTCTGCGGAGGGGCCTGCCCGTTGCTCACAGCTTGTTCGGCGTGCCGCAGACCATCAACAGCGCCAACTACGTCTATTTCTACGCGCTGGAGGAGCTGCAAAAGTTGAATAACAATGAAGTCATCACCGTCTATGCCGAGGAGCTGTTGAACCTGCACCGTGGCCAGGGTATGGACCTCTTCTGGCGCGACACCTTGACCTGTCCGACCGAGGACGAATATCTGGAGATGGTGGGCAACAAGACAGGCGGACTGTTTAGGTTAGGCATCAAGCTGATGCAGGCTGAGTCGAGGGCCAAGAATGTGGTGGACTGCGTGCCCCTGGTTAATTTAATTGGACTGATATTCCAGATCCGCGACGATTACCAAAATCTCCACTCGACAGAATATAGCGAGAACAAGGGTCTGGCTGAGGATCTGACAGAAGGCAAATTCAGTTTCCCCGTCATCCATTCGATCCGCTCAGATCCAGGGAATCTGCAGCTCATCAATATACTAAAGCAGCGGACGAGCGATGAGGAAGTCAAGCGGTATGCTGTCAAATACATGGAAGGCACCGGGACTTTTGAGTACACGCTCAAGGTGCTCGACGTATTGATACAGCGGGCAAGAAAGGTAGCTGAGGAGATCGACAGGAGCAGAGGGGAGGGCAGGAATAAGGGCATCGAGATGATATTGGATAGGATGGTCATCGGGGGAAAGGGAGAGATGCATTTCCCTGCCAAGGGCTGAGAAATGGTCGTCTGCTCACTTACTCCCCCTTTTTCCCTCATGATCAAACCTGATCTTGGATACTGAGTCTTATATCTTCTCTTAGGGGCAAAAACAGGTACCCTGGAGTTATGTTGGATTCATGTCAAATCCATGTCAAGGTTCCGTACGGTGCGCAGTTTGGTTGGCTGTTGGGCATCTTTCACCATTTTTACTTGGTTGCTTCATTTTGATATCCCCCCATAAGTTTAAGTCACGATAATCATTTTAATGTGAGGATTTCTAATTCCTCTTACAACAAGATCTTGTGGAACACATAACAAGTGTGTGGGTTTACATCGCAGAAGCCACTGAAGTGACGGACTGAGCTCTTTTTCCGGGGGGGGGGGGCACTGTCTGCTACCTGATCTCAGGAAGACATGTTGCATTGCTTCAAGAGCCGCAGCCTCTCATTGATTTGGGCTCTCTGTCACCCAGAAACGGTGCTGGTGGAGCTATCACTGCCACAAGGTAGAATGGCGCCTCACTGATTATAACTTTGGTCTTGCCTCAATAGCTTTGTGTGCGCCCCCTTTCTTCTCGAAATAGTCCCTCACCGCCCCTCTTGCCGTCTCGACAACAGAGGCATCTTCCACCGTCGACGGCACGCTTACCGTCTTGTCAAACTCGTCATGCACCCCATTCTCCAGCAGTTCCCGCAAGACTCTCCGCAGCGTCTTGCCGGACCTGGTCTTGGGGATGATGGGCTTCGCGTTCGACTTGGTGCGAATCATGCCGCCCAGCGAGGCAATGGCGCCGACCTGCGTGCGGACCAACTTTTGAATCTCGGCGAGGAGCTGGGCGTCGTCGAGGGCGCAGGCGGGCGAGGTCAGGACAAAGGCAAATGGCAGGGCGCCTTTGAGTGCGTCGGGTATGGAGACTACGCAGGCTTCTGTCACTTGTGGGTGGGATGTGATTGCTTGCTCGAGGGTGCCGGTAGACAGTCGGTGGGCTGCAACGTTGATAATATCGTCTGCAAGGTATTAGTTCGTTTTAGCCATGACACGCGCAAAAACAAAGCTGTCGCAAAATACGAAATGCAACTTACCCGATCTTGCCATGATGTGCACATATCCGTCTGGGTCCACGATGCCGGCATCCCCTGTGTCCAACCACTTCCCGTCAAAACGCTTCAAATAGCCACTATAAAACCTTTTCTCGTCTTCCCACAGCGTCCGGAACGCGGTTGGCGCAAGTGGCATCTTCAGCACGATGTTGCCCATCTTCCCCTTCTCCACCTCATTGCCCTCGTCGTCAACCACTCTCACGTCAAATCCGGGCATCGGCTTTCCTGCACTGCCAGGTTTGATGGCCAAGGGTGGTCTCGGAGCGGTGCCCTGCACTCCATGTGCAGCCATTGATATCCCGGAGATGGGCGAGCCACTCTCGGAACTCCACCAGTTGTCAATCACTTTTGCGCCACCAATCTTGTCGTCGCCATAGTTGGCCAGCAGCTTCTCATACATCGTCACGATGGCGGGCTCTGACCGTTCCCCGGCCAAGAACATCGCTCTGAGGCTTCTGAGGCCCCCTTGCTCGCCTATCCGGGTCAGGTGCTGATTTTCTGGGTCGTCTTTTCGGATGGCGCGAAGCGCTGTTGGCGCTGTGAACATGGCGTTCACTTTATATTCCTTGATCATCCGCCAGAATGCACTTGGGTCTGGGGTGCCAACCGGCTTGCCCTCGTACAGAACCGTGGCAGCTCCCACGAGCAGAGGCCCGTAGAGTGTGTAGCTGTGGGAAACCACCCAGCCTATATCACTAAGTGTGGCAATCTTTCATCTCCATCTGTCAGCATGTGTCCTGTTTTGAGGGCGTTTTTTTTTCACACGAGGTCTGGTAAGTGCAACTCACCACATCGCCCGGCCCCTGAATCCCAAACATCGCCCTCATACTCAAATGCAAGCCCACCGCATGCCCGCCTGCTTCCCTCACCACCCCCTTGGGCAAGCCCGTCGTCCCACTCGTGTAAATCACATACGCCCCATCCGTCCCCTTCACAGGCACACACGCCCTCACCCGACTCCCCCTCAACGCCGCGCTCCGCGCCAGCCGATTCCAGTTCCTCTCGCCCTGCTCCCGCCGCAACGGGTGCCACTCGAGCTCCTTGCGCTGCCACACAATCGTCCGCGGCGTCTTCCACGTTGCCAGGGCGCCTGCTTCCGTCAGGTAGGTCCTGTACGAGATCGGCGGCTTGTTGCCGTCGATGCCGCACGAGGCCGTCAGGATGGCGCGCGGCCGCGACGCATCGATGCGCTGCGCGAGCGCGGCGGGTGCGAAGCCGCCAAACACGACGGCGTGGATGGCGCCGAGGCGTGCAATGGCCAGGATGCCCGTGATGACGGCGGGGAGCATCGGCATGTAGACGAGGACGGTGTCGCCTTTGCGGACGCCCTCGTCGCGTAGTACGGCGGCAAAGACCTGCACGTCGTCGAGGAGCTGCTGGTAGGTGATGGTTTGCTTGGTAGCGGTGACGGGGCTGTCATAGTAGATGGCTACTTGCTCGCCGTGGCCTTGGGCTACGTGCCGGTCGACGCAGTTGTAACAGGTGTTGAGCTCGCCATCTGGAAACCACTCCCAGTGAGGATGAGATATTTGCGTGTTGGAGAGGGCTTTGGTGTATTTTCGAAGGACAGTGGCAGGGGGCTTGTGCCAGTCCAGAAAGGTTGCTTGGTGCGCCCAGAAAGACTCCGGGGAGGAGATGGAGGAGTTATACAACTCATCCTGGGGGTGTGCCATGGTGATAGGTTTGGATTGAGATGTTTCTTTTGGCTGTAGACTATATTGAGAGGTCGAGCTAGGTGATATTAATTTAAACCTTGCTTTCTCACTATCGTCGTGTAAGTCAGCCTGCACTTACGCCCAAATCGGGTTGGGGG
>JAPEVC010000311.1:0-33588 GCA_027946555.1 Gnomoniopsis sp. IMI 355080 | reverse complement strand
CCGTTTGAGGGGAGGGGGAAATACGGCGGGATACCTACCTGATACACACAACATCTTTGTACGAAGTCGATTGGTTGGGGAAAAAAAGCTAGACTGGAACAAGAAAGCCATAAGCCAAGAAAGAGACCAGATATTCAAGATAAGGAGCAGGAGGTAAAGTAGGAGGCAAAAGTGAGTTCATTATGGAAAGTTTCCTAAAGTTACCTAAAGGCATTTCATCTATTTTCAATTCCGATTTTCAATTCCGTATTTTCTTGGGCCAGAATTGGAAACGAAGTTGCCATTCACTCATCCGAGCATGCATGATACAACGCAGATGAAAACGCAGAGAACGGGGACCGGTAAAGGGAAGAAACAAATCTACCTAGGTACCTAGGCAGGTACCCTTCCACTACCTAGTACTCGGACCGCTGATCCGTCCACTCGTATAGCATCTCTACGACAGTATCCACCGTATACTTGAACGAAGCCTATCGACAGTCGATGGAAATAGAGCAATCGCAGTGTATTTGGAACTAAGGAGTGAGTACCTCCTAGCCAACAAAAACTTTCCAAAGTCCCCTCAAGGCCGGACTCGCCCGATGGAGGCAACCGGACTCGCTGCGGCAGTCGCGAAACCGTGTCGCCTGTTCCTGACTTCCCAGTGGTGCCGAGAAAGTTCCATATCCATACGTGCCGTAACAGGAGATTGAGAGGGTTGGATAAGTATGCCGCTGCTAGAAGTGGCGTGCTAATGAAGTCTAAGTACATCGTCATGGATGCATAGCCCTGGCTGCTGAACTGCCAATCTGCGTCCGGAGTCGGAGTGGGCGCAGGAGAAATCTGTTGTCTATTGGAGTCTGGCCATCATGGGCTCTAAACCTGTTGGGTGAAGGCAAGAGAGTGGCTTAAAAATCTTGAGTACAAAAATGTTCTGTTCCCATTGAAGCCGTGGCTCGCTTTTCCTGTTTATTCTAATCAAGCAGGAGTGTTTATAAAAGATAGTGATTCCTCGTTAGCGCTAATTTGCTTGCCCTATTTCGAATCATGCTGTATATACATCTACCGTTAGGGTGAGCCTGACCAGTAAAATCAGTTTCTGGAAAGCCTTCAAACTACTGTAGTGCCAGTCAGCGAAGGAATGCTCGGAGTATGAAATGCTTCTGAAAGGCCGCGGCCTCAGCCTGGTCAGCGGCAAAATTTACTGGGCTCCAAGGACTCATTCGAATCATATCTTGTGCAATTCTTCAAAGACATGAAATCGCATATACAGCACATGGGATGCCTTAGTTCTAAGTCCAAGTAAATGAGTGCATATGGGAACTGTGCACAGGTGACAGTACTGAGGAGGCTCCTATTAGGCCTTCTTAGTCACCCATACTAATATCGGAATTATTATCGCAGCGCCCGCTCTTACTTCTGTCATAGCCTTCTCCTCAAGCTCGCGAGACACCTCAGACTCCTTCATGACGTTATCGACAAACTCCTTCCAGGTGCTAACATAGCTGGCGTGCTTTTAGTACATGTGACCGTTCAACGAGGGGTTGGTAGAACTTTATTGGACTCTGTCCAGTTATTGAAATGAGACACAAGTAAGAAAAAATAAACCAGTCACTTACATGTCACTCCATAATCTTGCTGAACCCAGTCCAGGCTCATAAATGGAGAGAAAGGTTTCATGGCCTCCATTCTCATCCATGACCTCTTTAAGATTGTATTTCCACCTAAATAGAACAGTTTATAAGTGGTGGTGATATGTTCGAATGTATTGTGTCCAGAGATTACTTACGTATCACGACCGTTGATCTGTGACAGAAGAGTCCTCAGATTATCAGCTTTTACGCCTGGTACTGTTTTGATAGAGCACCCGATGGTGTCTACCTCGTCCCACTGCAGGAAACCACCTGGTTCTGCGATGAGGGAGCCAAGAGTCAGTACATTTCGATAGTCTGCGTCTGATATTTCACATACTCAACAGTTTGAACAAATTGGCCAAGATTTGACGTGGATCGTCGTTCCTGACCACAACCGTGAGAAGTCGAACATGGACTATATCAAACTAGCCCATGAATCGCGTGGGTGGCTCTTCGAATATGTCCCAAGTGTGCATATAAATGTTGGCTGGCAGCCAGGGCTTGACGCCGACCTGGTCAAGACTGATATCGAACCCATGAAATTCTGCGGACGTTGGCTTATCGCGGGCAACTTGGTGAAGCCAAATACTAGGATTGAGCCGATCAGTATCATTTTACATGAGATTCCGAGAAGGAGACAATCGCTGAGTTGACAATTGGCAGGCATTCGTGGATACGTACCCGTTCCCCGTGGCTATATCCGCAACTTTCAAATCAAATGCTCTGATAGGAATGACGGGGTGGACAAGGAACCCAAGAAGATCCGTCCATAGAGAGTGGAGAGCTGTAAGCCTTGTGGTATATCAACATGGCCTGTCCCTTCCAAAGACGAATACAGGGTAATAATCAGCTCACCGAGTACTCGCATTGCAGTTTCGCATCAGTACATATGTATCTTTGGCGTTGTCGACCAAGGTGCCATTCCAGCTGGTCGACTGGGACTCCTTCAGGTCACTGAGGTTCTGTGACCCATCAGACAACCGAATTTCATCAACTTCCTCTTGGCCCATGGTTCCCAGTTACCAGCGGCTGTAGAGGTCTTCGGTGGCGTCGAGTTGTTGTTTTGAGTTCAGCAGGAAATTTGTTGTGGAAGACACTGTGAATTTAAAAGAGGTGACCGGCTGATTTTGCAATGTGGTGGGAATTTTGGAGTCCCGTCAATAATTATGGCGCATCATGTGCTACATTTTGCGCCACAAGTAGTTGACACCCTTGCATGACGGCACGTTTCCGCTCTTCAAAAGCATCAAGCCCGCCGATCTCTATAGAGTGTGGGGGCCCAAGTGAGAAGGGTCTCTCTACATAGCTCGGTAGGGAAGTCGATGGTCCAGATCCTCGTGAGTCACGACTATTTACGGATTGTCATTGTCCGTGGGGGCTTCAAGTGTTGCAATTTGAGAAATGGTGCCTATGGCTTTACGATGACTGACCTCGGGACTATCGCTATAGCATGGCTATATATCACTTGAGGGCGGCAACATGCTTCATTGCCACGACCGCGTACTACAGGCTAACAAGTCTTGTATGATCCGATTTCTAGCTGCGGTAGTATAGGCACTAGAAATAAGTACGCACGTTCCACTCAATCTGCTATCCGTGGGCCCATATAAACTTCGGGACGGAGGTTAGATTAATACACTTATTTACTTTATATACTAGGTTGTGGCGATGAAATATATAAAGAAAATCAGCTTTGTAGAGAGCTAGTCCGGCTGGAGGCCTGGAGGCGCGGGAAAGGAGCAGTCCTCGGCGGAAGCATTTTCGTATGTATTATTAATTATCACCATGAACTATCACGAGAATTCACGATCTTTATAATATTCGACCTCCTGCCCTTATCAATTCGCTATGTGCGTGGGTACCTCAGACCCTCGACTAGTCCGCATACGAGAAACTCTGTATAGTTAAGGATAGAAGAGAACGCTTCGCCGAGGGCTGGTCCGGAAACGCGAATAATATTCAAGTTCAAGCTAGGTGTCTGTTGTAAGGCATAGCCTTGCAGCAGGTAAGTTGCCTGGACCAATATTCAACTCAGAGGGTTGCAAATTGCGGCACAGCCTTACATCGTAAGCGCTTAGGCACTATGGTGGGTAATACCTGAAGTATCTCGTCAGCCATTGCTACATGCATCCATGTGAGCGACCTTGTGGAACCCCACTTTAAGACGCAAATTGATACATATATCGCTGATTAATTAGTACTACTCGTCTGTAGCACCGTCGCCCTTTTCCCCGCGAAAGATCCTGTGTGCTCGTATTCCGACAGACATAGTATCACTAGATCCACGGACATCGATCCCGGCTTCCATCACAAGAATGGCATTTGCAACTCTACCAACTCTCCTCTTGGTTCCAGGTGCTTTCGGAACACCGGATGGCTACGAAAAGCTGGTCCCGTATCTTGAGAAAGCAGGCTTTTCAACCCATCCCGGACCTCATCCAAACTGCAACCCCACAGACCCAAGCACGGCAACCTCTGAGAAGGATATCATCTCACTTCGCGATCAAGTCATACTCCCTCTCCTTGACAAGGAGCAAAAGAATGTGGTGATCGTCGCCCATTCATACGGCGGCGTCGTGGCTGGGGCTGCAGCGAAGGGACTGGATAAGACGTCTCGCCAGGCCCAGGGCAAGAACTCAGCTGTAGTCGGACTTATCTACGTGGCGGGTAACATCACTCTGGAGGGCGAATCGCTCCTCCAGGCCGTGGGCGGAGAGTATCCACCCTTCATCAAAAGGGACAAGGTGCGTATTGGCAGGTGTTACCTGGAGAGCAAGCGAACAGCTTTACAAAGATTGAAAGCTGATTCGTGTCGATACTTCGTAGCCTTCCAAAGGCCTAGCCTTGATCGAGCCGTCGCAGGGCGTCCTATACAACGACTGCAACCCATCAATGATCCCAGCGCTTGAGAAGACCATGTGTCCTCATGCTCTTCTGGCTTTTGAGACGAAGCCCTCGTCACCTGCTTGGGCCGATTCTGGTTTCGAGAAAAGGAGAGCGTATGTGCGCACTGAGAATGACGCCTGTAACCCAGCTTTCTTGCAGGATATCTGGCTGGAAAAGTCCAAAGTTGGTTGGGCCATTATTGAGTTGAAGACGGGTCATATGCCCTTTGTCAGCGATCCAGAAGAATTGGCTGCACATATTGTCAGATTTGTTCACGGTTTATTGAATCTATGAGAAAAATTTACGACAAGACTCTGTAGATACCTAGGTATGTACTTTCGTTGGTAGCTGATCTGCTTAGCATGGATCACGCAGACGGTCACCGCCAGATTTTGAAACGCGATCGTTAACGTACTTCGTCTGTAGTTGGGAGCGTTATGAAGGGGCTTATGTCAAGGAATCTTAACCACGATAATGCTCTCCTCACGATCTGTAATGTGACTGGGCATCGTTCTTCAATCCACATGAGAATCTTCACTTTACTACTTGAAATTAAAGAGATATATCTACATACATTGAGAACGACTTATGACAATCGTATACAAGTTGCTACATACTTGTAGGGTATGCCCAGCTTCAGTCTAACATTTCACTCGCTACAATCTCCGCCATTGGCTTGTAAAATCACGGATGGATCAACCCGTTCCAATACGCGGCTTTCGAGCATTACTTGGGCCGATACATTCGCCACGTATTGCACCCCTTGTCCCCTCTGTCCGAACCACGGCGCAATTGGACCTGCAAGTACGGTGATGGGCTGCAGAACGCGATATACGTGATAGTTGTAAGGATATCTGCCAAGGAAGACAAAGATGTATGTTTCAGCTTTCTTGTGCGGCCAAGAGTGATGCGCTATACCTACAAATGGCTAGGGTTTTTGGGAAGGCAAGGCGAGGGAGCGTCTCACTGGGGATTATCTTGTGGAGTATCCAAATTGCTCGGTGGCAATGCTCTTTGCAGGTAGGGCGCTGCAGCTGGGCTGAAATACTTGCCATTCTTTTCCGCCCCGAAACGATCAATCAGCGTACCAACTGGCAGGACGAGGTTACCGTCAATTGCTCTGCCGTTGGAAGGTCCGCCGGGGGAAGAAAGATCAACCGAGAACCCCGTTTGCTCTGGATAATTCCAGTATCCTGTAGTGTCATTCCACCATGCTTCCAAAAATGCCACGGGACACAGTCCGCCGAAACGATGGTAGAGTTCCAGGAGCGGTGCGAGGGGCGGTAGCGTCTTTGGGAGTAGGATAGGGCCCAGACGCCAGTCACCGCAGACATATTGATCTAGTAGTGTTGAATTGTTGGCCGTTCCTGTGCAGTATTCTGGGGCAGAACTGTGTATTGCGCAGCATTGGGGCCCTATCTCCACGGCGGCAAAGGAGAGTGGTGCGGCTAGGACGGGCGAAGCGAGTGCCGCCAGCCAGGTTGTAGTGATGTAATAGTGGAAGGGGAGCATGATGGCGCGTTGAGCTCGTCGTGTATAGAGATGCGAGTGGAGCCACTTCGTTGACAAACAAGATTGAAGAAGGCTGAACCCGTTCTCCGCGCAAACGACGCCCGTCTTATTCAAGTGTGAATCACTATAGCGAAGCAGATGTTTGCGATGCTCGGTGGGTATGGGTTGAGAAAGGAAACCTCCCTTTTCAAGGTAATACCCGCTTTACCAGGGCGTCAAGTTTAACATCTAGATTGATCTGTCTCAGGCTCATGTAAGGCGTATCTGCGACTCCAATAAAACAGCACTGTAAAAGCTGAAAGCATCCTGATTCTGGAAGGAATTCAAGCACAATGAACGAGTATCACTATACAAAAATTGGTTAATCTTACTTAGCTATGGTCCTGGTCCTTTAGAAATATTAATCCGCCATTGCTAACAGTCTTTCGCATCTTTTTACAAGTCAGCGTACGAGCACCTGTCCGCTTGCGGCTCGGGCCATGGATCAATCAAGCTATGTACCCAGAGTCACACTCGGCTTGATTTGAGACAGCAACTTAGACTTATATACGGCTCAAAGTAACTGAGCAGTTGAGGGACGCTAGCTTCTAAGTTGACCCGCCGCGGGTATTGCTTCTGGTAACGCCCGCCCAGTTTGTCTAGGATCAATGTACCTTCTGCCGAGACATTGACACTGTTCTTGAGTGCCCAGGTGCTGGAGCAACCTTGGTCGGTTTCTAGCCAATAAAACCACTACGTAGGGTGCTCTTTATCCCAAATTCATGGCGATCGCTGAGGATGGCTCCTTCTGCTAACCGCCAAATTTGCTGGCTCAGTCAAGCAGACTTTGTGGATGTTAAATCGGGCGGAGATACTCTGGTACAGTGTCAGATTTGCTTATGAAGGGAAGCGTAGGTCATCTAGCTACTGTCCCAGTATCCTGGACATCCAGGCATCACGGTCCATTTACCTCCTAGTTGAGTATTGACTGAGGCCTCACAAGAAGCCAATTTCTAGCGTCTCAAATAGGATCGAAACAGAGTATTATTATATACCGATGACCGACCATGCATGTGATTCCCCTCGGCAGGGACTGTCTTGGACTATACACTGAAGACGCCGAATATACAGCAGATCGATCAATGGTAATGGGCTTGAAGAAATTGCGAAGTGAATCCCATATAAGCCCCGAGATCATCCTCCTACCACGTACTACTCACTGATGACGCTTACGGCCGCATGTTGTCTCACATTATCGTTCGGAGAACAGCCTGAACCATGGGCTGACCGGGGCATACTGCAGTGATGATTTCACACAAAGACCGGCTGTCGGGCTATCTTCGTTCGAGGGCTTGTTGCGCTAGCATACTTGACCTCTATTTGGTCGATGTATCGCGATGTCAGGACCACCAATATTGTCATTGCTTCAGCCACGGTAGTCTGTTTGCCTTGGATAACCGCGCACTCAAGGATGAGTCTCAGTAGATGAGTGTTTGTGATTACTTAGGCAGTGCTGAACTCCATAATGAGTCAAATCTGGGATCAGGTACGTGTGAGTTTGAAATTGGTTTTTTGGTCTTGGAATGTCTTGGGGGCGATGATCTGCTTGTCTCTCTTCCGCCCTGTCCACTGCATAACCTTGGAAAAATGGCCGCCCGCCACTTACCTACATGATATCGAGCTTTAGCTCGATTCACTCTCTACATAGGTATTCTTCGTGCTATGCTGCTAATGCCTATCATTGATAAAGAAGTAGTG
This sequence comes from Gnomoniopsis sp. IMI 355080, assembly GCA_027946555.1. NCBI lineage: Eukaryota > Fungi > Ascomycota > Sordariomycetes > Diaporthales > Gnomoniaceae > Gnomoniopsis > Gnomoniopsis sp. IMI 355080. The sequence continues at coordinate 25,840 of JAPEVC010000311.1, read as the reverse complement.
ATATCCGTTTGGAAGATGATTGATCTCCTGATGTGCGAGGTCAGAAAGTATGACGCTTCAGAGCTGTTGACCAAAGTGTGCGCCGTCTCGCTTCATTCCCACGTCGTCCCTCTAAATGTAATTGAGGTTGGCGATGCCATCTTGTTTCACTTTACTTTCTACCCCATCTAAGTAGGTACATTGGGACCTAGTGGCCCATGGATCCACAACATTAAAGTAGGTACGTCCGTAGACGCTCTGTTTTTCACCGCTTAGTTGGAAAAGTAGCAGTTTTTTCCGCCGTACTCGTAGCACCTGGACCTTCATGAGTCCATAACGACGATCGTGGACGCACCAGCATAATAAAGGCCCACCTTTTCCATCACAGGACCGCCTCAAATTGCTCTCCAACATTCTTCTCACTGACAATAGCACCAGGCCAGCTTCAGAGGGGTTGTTGATGATCAAGGCCTCGAAGGTTGTCTGATTAGGTACAAAGCAGATCATCCAAACATGAAGCCTTCAAAGAAGCTGGGGTGGATCAATGGAGTTTTCTTTCATATTCACATGATAGAAAGAACAAAATTACCCGCGCTGTCTCTCAACAAGATTCTGATACCCTCTTATGGATTTGGAGTTATTTCCTGCCAGCTGAGTGGCCAATTTCATTGCTTCATAATTCCCACAACATCGTTCCGTCACGCAGACCTGACCGCCAGCATCGCAGGGCCCTGGCCTAACTTCAGACCGCTCCACCCCCCTCGCATCAACAATGGGTCCGGCATGCCGCCGCTATTCTTGCCGGATGAAAGACGATCTTGTCCTCCCACCGTTCCTCCAATTTTCACCCAGCCGTACCCAGGTACTCGTAGCCTTCACGGTATGCCAGTTCGTCTGCGTGAAGCCTGCTCAATTAGGGCCCATCTGCTGGGCCTAGCAGCTCGTCACGGCCGATTGGTCGGGGAAGTAGTCGGCGGCGGCACTCGATTGCCAGTCTGAGGCATCGCGTAAGAGGGTGAACTCCTGACCGCGGGGGTCTGCGTCGACCAGGGTCGTGTTCTTTGGGATTCACGGGTGTGGGCATTGGAACCAATCGCTAGATATTCAAATTCTCCGATTGGCAAGTCTTGGGGTGCAAGGCAACAGAAAGCTGCAAGTGTGGAACTACAAAGAGCTCAACTTAGCGCTTAATCGGCAGGCTAGACACCAAACTTCAGCTAGAGCGTGAATGATAGATGTACGGTCCTTGTGATCAGCAAGGCTGTGAGATCAGGCCTTGCGCTCTCGTATCATAAGCCTCAGTCTGAACCAACATGCATTGATAGGTTGATCATTTGCTGCATGCTTATTGTAACATCACAAAAGAGTCTGCTGCGCCTCATGCAGGTGCCACCTGTTTATGCCTGTTTATGTATTAGCTGAATCAAAATGCAGAGCTATGTTGATCTTTTACTGCAAATAACTATGATTAGAACCACGAAGCAGTAATGTCTTGCCATATACAGCTTTGAATCTACATATCAGCTGAAGCAACACGTAGGGATATGTTGAGCTTTTGCTTGCAAGTACTGGAGTACTTGCAATACATTGGGTAGCCTCGCGCTAATGAAGGAAAACAAGGCAGTCTACAGGTTTCTCCGCAAAAGCTACTAATGTTGTGATGCGAACACAGTCTATATACCGTCTGTTGTGAGATAGATACACGCTTTACCAAGACCATGCAACCTGAGAGGATTGTCTACTTCAGCATACAAATCGCACTGTTCGCATAAACGATTATAAGAATGTGAACTAACTTCTTTTCACACCATCTATTCAAGTTTCGTCAAGCTTCTTTCTTCGCTTTATCCAGTTCAACCATCTTAAGACGCTCCGGCTCAACAACTCCCAAAATCACGATGTCTATAAATTCTGGCAAAAAAGAGCAATCACAAGTTGCCTTTGAAGTTGGAGACGCACTCCAGACTAAGAAAATTGTTTCAAGATCCGACCAGCCGTCCAAGTTGGCAGTAACAAGGTGGCAATTATACCTATGCATCTTCTCAATGGGTCTTCTTGCAGTCGTTGTGGTGTTTGTTCAGGCTTCCAAGACTGGGATCCGGGACTCGAATGCAAACTCCAGGCTCTCTGGTATATCAAAAATCAATGCAAGTACGACCTTGTCAGTGGTTCGAACAGCCCAGGGCATGTTATCGGCTGCAATGACCCAGATACTCAGCAATGCCTTTGAGCTTTTGCAAGGCTCTCTGATGACAGACTCGGCTGGCCTTCCGTTCTTGAACATGTTGGCGCTCTCTCCAGCAACAGGGGCAGTGGAACTCTTCAAACTACTTTGCTCCAAAAAGGTTAACCTTTCAACTAGACTGTGGGTGTTATTGAGGTAAGCTGTTCTTATGAACCCATATTGAATGAGTGATCAGGGGCAAGGACTGACAATGCGAATCAAAGAGGTGGCCTGATTACTAGTATTTGGCTTTCTGGCATTATATTGTTCTGTAAGTGATTAATGGCATCCGATAACACAAATCAGTGCATGTTGAAGCCTGAGAGACTTTTCGCTCATATACAAATGCTCCTCAGACAATACTTCCAATATCACCCTCTATGATACCCTCTACACATACGATGTTACTGCAGGAGTTGGACCATTCAACGCATCACTCGTTCACCCATTCATCGATTATTTACAAGGCTTGTCTCCCGACTATCCTTACACTGTGCTGCCATACACACAGTTCTGCGCCGCCTACACACTCGTCCTGAATCCGCTCATCGCAACGGTATCCGAACCGGTCGCTTGTATAAGTGATACACCAGGTGACTGCATGTCATACCTATTAAGTGGAGGGCTTGAGATGGTGGCACCTTGGGTACCCGAACTGGACCCAGATTTCCCCATGGTAAAGATCGATAATGTGCAAGCTGTCCAGATGGATTTCTCAGGGTCTACGAGCGTAGACACTCGTGCATTCAAAGATGACGACTGTGACATTTACGGAGATTCTGAGACGACGATGGGGATCAAGATTTGTATTGAACAGCAGCAAGAGTCTCTGCGTGCAGGCAAGCAGCCACCACGGCTACCTACCTAGGTCGATATTGGTCTCGAACATGCGTTAACGCTATGATCAGGACTCAACTTCTGCAATGGCGCAACGGGAGGCATATGCGGATCTTTTGATATACCGTACAACATCACCAGCCGAGTCTCATTTTTCAGCCGCCAAGCGACGCTCACGACAGCCCGATCGAACTTTAGCATCCTTAGCGTCGCAGACACCACTGTACGTGTCTGGTGCCCATGCTTATAGCATTTAGGTGCAAAGGACTGAGCAACAACTCATCGACAGGCCCCTGAACCTATCATAGGCGTCGACGTGATAGCCTACAGGGCTGCGTTAGGTTGGTTGTTGAATTATACCCCCGCCGACATTCCCGGACCCTCGTCAGCAGCCCAGAACTTCTGGAGCCCCAATCTGCGGATGCAAGATCCTTCGACATATGGAATTATTGTGCAGAATTTCCAAAGTGTATTAGTCTTTCCTTTCTGGCTGTTCAACGACAACAACTGGGGCAATACGGCCCTCAAGTCCAACCAAACTGTGGCAGGTTTGCCACAACAATTCTATACCGAAGCCTCCGTTGTGGCGCCATACCAGGCTATTGAATTCACCCAGGGGATGTTCGTGCTATTTGTGGTATTACAGGGACTTAGTATACTGTTTGCTTGGGGCACTTTAATCTTGGTATGGGTCTGCAGCAGGGTGCAGCCAGAGACATCCGGATTTCTGCTTTTTGAAGCTAAGTATAGAAGCAGGGTAGGTTGGAACAAAGCTTCCGGGGAAAGGAGGGATCCAAGGGAAATCAAAGTTACCGAAATGATTGAAGTAATGAGCGATGCGACGGTATTCACAAAGAGCCCCGGCTCGAGCACGCTGCCCACCCTGGTGGGGGAAAGATAAGAAACCTCAAGTCAGAGAACTGGTGGGAGCGTGGATTCTTCCATTCCATAACAAGTTGCACCAGTTAAGATTGGCGAAGGAAGTGCAAATTCATAATGTATTCACAGCTGTGGAGCATAATGGGATTTCAATCATTTGTCTTGTACCCAACTCTTCGAAGACCGCTGTATACTTGTCAAATCAATTTTTGTCTCGTGCCTTTGATAGTAACATGGCTAACAGCAATGATACACCTGAGATTGAGGCGCAACTCATCATTTAATATGATAGTATAGGAACCAGTGCAGTGAACTCTATTCTCTATATGTGAATCACTTGGATACAAACGCGTCACTACTCTTCCTCAAGCAAATTGATGCGTACATACTACCCAGCGCCGAAGCCCTTGGATTCAAACCACATGGTTGAGTTTCTGCAATGGTTCCTACCTCCCATCAGCACGCATAACTGGCCCCCATGACCTCCGTGGTCAGTATCGGGGAGTTTATGTCCATGCAAGCACTCCTCATTCCCCCACCTTCTCTCACACATGCTGCTGTGAAAATTCCAGCTTCAAAGCCATCGTACGCATGACGGAGAAGGCTGTGTGAATTTTAGCAGCTCAAAGCTGCTTCAACCTCGTCCTGTCCTTCCCCACACCGACCCCAGCCAAGAAAAAGCTCCTAATAACAGTGACCAGCGCAGTGAACAAAATATTCCCCCAATCCGCGCTACGCAAAGCTCCCAATCGACCCTGCTGCTCCAAACTGGCGTAGTTGCTAGCGAGCATGGCAATGTCAACAACCCACACCCCTCCAATGATGACCCTCCAGACGTTGATGTCCTTGCTGACGCGAAGACCGACTCCTAACATGATAGTCACAAAGGCATACATGGCAGCAAGTTGGTGGAAGAGGAAGGCTTGGTTGGGGTTGTAGGCCGACAGGGGCGGCGGGATGAAGGCGTCCAGCATGACTTGGGGTGTGAAGAGGAGTGCGTATATTGTAGGGATTAGGATCAGAGGGTCGACCCATTGGAACCAGAAGCGGTAGAAGGCATGGATCTGTGGGAGCGCCATGTTTGGGGACCGGTGTATGATCGAGGAGGTTTTGGGGTGAGGAGGTGCAAGCTGTTCGTAAAGCCGCCCCGTAAGATAAAGGTTCCTGAAATAGATGGGCCCGTAGCGAGAGGTAAGTACCTAGGTAGGTAAATGAACGAAAGCAGTGTGTCGTTCGTCGTTGTACCGTTCGGGGAGAGGAAGAGATGACTGCCAGAGGCAGGAAACAAGTCAAAAGCAGAGCCAAGCTTCTCTGGTGTCAGCATATTTCCTCTTTTGGAAAATCTCTGGAAAAAGCCCAATGAAGAGTCAGCAAAGCCATTTCGCTGGGGCACAGTTGGTCCGGTACGGATCCCCCAGCACCGTGTCTTTCGAGGAGAAACCACCCAACCAACTTACGAGCTGTCTAATCACAAGCAAAAAATGAAACGATGACTGACCCTCACTGACTTAGGCAGGATTGAATAAGGTATTCAAGCGGGTGCTTCATTGCGAGTCCGAGTGACGCCAGCGAAGGTCAAACACAGATTGCCACATTTACATCACTAGCACGTCTAGAGAAGTCATTGATTGTCTTTCCATTCCATTGAGAGATGGTAGTAGCCTCTCCCATCAATATCATCGTGGCTCAGGGTCCAGGCCAGAGACTATATAAGTCATTGTCTTCAAACCTTCATCAGCCCATCCAGCCATGCTTCCTTATCGGTACCTAATGCGAAGTTGTCTTCCAATGTTCAGCGCCCACCACCCAAACAGGTCAAAGCAGAAACGCCCCGATGATAATAAATGCCATAAAATGATTCTCACGGGCAAGACATGCTTTGGGTTTTCCATCATCACTGACTGCTTGTGTCTGCAGCTTCCACGTCTAGCGCAGCCCAAGAATAAAACCTGCCTAGATCATATATCATGTACGTTTTTGAGGTATGTGTAGTGTCTATAAATCTGATTTCTCCGCCTAGTGGACCTCAGTGAGCTTGCATTGCCAGCCGGAGTTTTGGGAGAGCAAAGGCAGACTAGCGGTTCGTCAGTATCACTTTCAGGAATCACAAGCACGAAGAATGGGGTGGGAAGAGAATTATAACTCACCTGGCACCCAAGCACCAACCCAACTCATTGTCCTTAATCTTCTTCGCAATCTTGACCTCGCGATCGATCGGCATCTCGTACCCAGTATGCGCCAACGCCACCATGAAGCTCAAATCCATGCAGTGCTCAGGGCGATCCCGCAGCTCCTCCAGCGCACCGGCCACGCTTCCAAACAAGTCCCAGCTCGACTCACCGCCGCACACCTTGTTCGTCAATTCTTGCATCTCCCGCAGCGTGAACGAGTCCGGCATGCCCAGCGGCTGGGTGCGGTCGTAGAAATAGCTCAGGAAATAAATGTCCTCGGTGGCGAATGTCTTGGCGATGGCAGGCTGGTGCACACCATTGAAAGAGCAAGGTGCAAGGGCGCACGCGGCGTCCTTGCGGAGAATCTTCTCAGCGAGCGAGCGGCATTGGGCGGCAGCACCGGTGGTGGCGGGGCCGGTGAAGTTAAAGTCGCGCGTGGCGCCAAGCGGGTGGTCATCGCCGAGCTTGACGGAGACGATCTTGGAGGTCCCGGAGGCGAAGCAAGGGTTGACGACGGCCTGGGTCAGCCACGAGCGATCGGAACCGTGCGCAGTGTGGACGTCATTGACGAGCTGAGAGTAAATGGCGTCGCGGGCGCTCATGAGGCCGTAGCCAAGGTGGGAGTGCTGGTAGAGGGTAAAGTGGCGCCCACCAAAGTCGAGGTCGTACTTGTGATCGCCATCGGCTAGCTTGGAGGGGAGGCCACCGTCGGTGAGGCCCTTGAAGCCGGGCTCGAAGACAATCTGGGTGGAACCACCGCCCAAGTCGAACACGGCGGCGGTCGAGCTCTCGTCAGGTCCGCCAATGTTGCCGAGCAGGTAGTTGGTGGTGATCCAGGCGTAGACACCTTCGTCAGAGCCATCCATGATAGCGACGCCATCCTTTTCGACGGACTGCACGGGAAAGGGGTATTTGGTCTCGAGGTGTGTGCGTACGGCGTTGAGAATGGTCTGTGACTTCTCGGGGCCAAGCAACCGCAAGCCAGCGGTGGCCTTGACAGCAACAGGGGAACAGGCCCTAAGCTTTGCAGGAACGGTCTCCAGAGCGGCCTCCATCAAGATATCTAGACTCGCGGCAGCGCCCTGGGGATCGTCGGGGTAGGCGCTCAATCCGCTGCTCTTGCCGTCGACCTTCTTGGTCATCTTGAAGACCTCGTTCTCGAGCTCGGGGGTGGGGCCGCAGTTGTTGAACTTGTAGACGTGGATGCGCGAGCCGGTGCTGCCTGCGTCGATCATGTTGACATATTGCACGATGGGCTTGTCCTTGGAAAAGGACTTTGTACACCTATCAGTGCCATAGGTATTGTCGGAGGGGGTCTGACCGTCGCCAGAGGAGGATGAAGAAGCTGTAGAAGAGAGAAGAGAGAAGCAGGTCAGCGCAAATCACGAGGCACGGGGACATAGAGGCATGCATGGGCGTGGGCGCACTCACATCCGCTATAGACGTCGACCCCTGAGGGGGCAAAGTAGTAGATGGCGCAAAGGAAGAAGAAGACAACGGCACCGGTCTTGACCCAGCGGGTCTTCTGGGCCTGGGACATCATGCCGTCCTTTAGTTTCTCCAGGATGCCTGCTTGACGGCGTTCGCGGCCGTAACGATCGGGCTTTTCGTGGGGGTCGTGAGCAACTTGCTTCGTCGGGAGGGAGACGGAGGTGCGACGCATATGGTGGGTGGGCAATCCTCTCCGAGGGCACGTCTACCAAGGCGTAGGTAGAGAGACAGGGAGAGAGACTGGTGACAGCTTCTTTTAAGAGTTATAGAAGAGACAAGCCACGAAACCCATGAAATGCGACAAGAAGAGCAGGGGACACGAAGCGGTCCGTCCAACCAGACTACCTCCTAAACACTGATACGCGAATGGCGAAGCGAGAGACAAGAAGGCGCTATCAACGGGATGGTGAAGATGCGGAGAGTGGAGTGCAGTCAAGCACCAAGACTAGTTGAAAACGGAAGGGTAGAGGAGAGGCAAGAAACAAAAAAGGGGGAGATGGACAACGTCGGTGTGGTGATGTTTCTGGATGATTGAATTGAACATGGGCCTGCATGCAGAATTTCCGTGTCCAGGCAGTGACAGTTGACAGTCGACGGCCAGAGTCCAACCAGGTCGAGTCCCTTTCCAAGGCCAAGAGGTGGGATCCCTGCTGCTGATTGTGGGGCCGTGCATGCCTAATTTAGGACCCCTGGTCACTGGGGTGTGGCGCAACAAGATGTGGCGCACCGGTCATCCGTTCCTCTCCAGCCACAGTTCCGTCCCATCTATCCACGCCTGGGACGCGATTCGCCGAGGTTCCATGGACCAGTTCCCTTACCCATCCAGCCATCCCATCATTCATCATCCTTGGGACAGCCTGGACGACGTGGCTGATGGTTGCCTCTACTCACCACCATCCGTCCTGCATTGAAAAGGTTCGTTCGTGCTCTCCAACCTCACAAAGTTCGGTGAAGTGGAAAGTATATTTCTTTTCCTCTTACGTTTCTCGGCTATTCCGCTCTCCTCATCGTCACCTCTTTCTCTAGACCGTTTCCTCTTCCTCTTCCTTTGTCTAGCCATCATGGATGTTCACTTGCTCGTCTATGACTTGTCCCAAGGCATGGCACGGCAAATGTCTATGGGACTCCTTGGCTTCCAGCTGGATGCCATCTACCACACATCCATCGAGCTTGATGGACTCGAGTATGTCTACGACGGCAATGTCGTCGCCATCACACCCGGCTCCTCTCATCTGGGCCAGCCCCTTCAACGTCTCAGCCTGGGCAAGACACAGCTCCCCATGGATGTCATCCAGCAGTACTTGCAGTCTCTACGAGAGATATACACGGTCGAGGCATACAACCTCTGGAAGCACAATTGCAACAACTTCTCAAACGACTTTGCCACCTTCCTGCTCGGGACGGGTATCCCGGATCACATCCTGCACATGCCAGATGCCGTTCTACAGTCGCCTCTGGGGTCCATGCTCATGCCAGCATTGAATCAGCAAGTTGAGGCCGGCAGACGTAACAGAGAGCAAGCTGGTATCTGGGGCATTCAAGGGAGTGGCGCCCAGCAGGGAAACGGTCATGCTCCGGCTGGTGCGCCTCAACAGGCCAAGGTCCGCTACGCAAGCAACGTACAGGAATTGGACTCTTTACTAGCCAGCGCTCAAAATTCGTGCGCTGTGGTTTTCTTCACCTCTGCAACATGCGGACCCTGTAAGATGCTTTATCCCGTGTACGATGAGCTTGCCGCCGAGGTTGGCGACAAGGCTGTTCTGATCAAGGTCGACATTGCCCAAGCGTTCGACGTAGGCAGCCGGTACTCTATTCGTGCCACGCCGACGTTCGTCACCTTTCTGCGCGGCAAGGAGGAGAACAAATGGACTGGCACAGACCCAGCATCCCTCCGCGGCAACATCCAGCTTCTTGTGCAGATGGCTCACCCATCTCACCCTCATGCATCACTCAGGCTGCCGAGCCTGCAGAATCCTGACTCTAAGCCGGTGCTCTTCACCAAAACACCACCTATACCAAAGCTCCTGGCAAGAATGGGTGCTACCGCGGACCACGAGGCCGTCAAGTCCCTTGCCCACTTCATAGAGGCGCGCAACGAGGAAGGCGCCGCAGAAGCCACCCTCCCAGACATGCACGCTTTAACCTCGTTCATCAGTACCTCTCTGACGTCCCTCCCCACCGATCTGCTATTCACCCTCGTCGACCTCCTTCGCTGCGGACTCATAGATCCTCGTCTAAGCGGGTTCTTTGCCGAAGAGAAATCCCACACCACCATACTCGCGCTGCTTACCACCGTCAATGATCTCTCCGCCTCCTGCCCCTACGCCCTGCGCCTCGTCACTCTCCAATTGGCCTGCAACCTCTTCAGCAGCCCACTCTACCCATCCGAAATTTTGACCCACGCACCCTTACGCACCGCCATCACCACCCTCATCTCCTCCAGTTTCCTCGACTCCAGTCACAGCCAAGTCCGCGTTGCTGCCGCCTCGCTGCTCTTCAACGTGGCGCTGGCCAACTCCGCAAAACGCAGGGCCGAGCAGGCGGACGCACTGCCGGAGGCGGATCAGATCGAGCTTGCGGCGTCGTTGCTCGAGGCCATCAGCCAGGAGAATGAAAGTCTCGAGGCCCTGCGGGGGATGTTGCTTGCACTGGGCTATCTTGCGTACCTGGCGCCCATGGATGGAGAACTGGTGGACTTGCTGCGAACGATGGAGGCGGGGGAGACGGTGCGGGCCAAGAAGAGCGCGTTCAAAGAGCTGGGGCTTGTAGATGAGGTCGGGGCTGTGTTGTTGGGTAAGGGACTGAGTAGACCGTAGAACTGCTTTGCTTATTTTGTGTTTCTGTTCAAAGGCGTGGCGTCTGGGAGTTTAGAAAGAGCTGGCTAGAGCTTAGATTGGACCACACTGGAAGAGATCGTGGTCTGCAATGCCACTTTGCAAAGTACACTGCAGAATGCCGTAATAAGGTCGCGCAGCTTGACGAGATAAAATCCTCGCGCGATAAAACTAGAAAGCAACTCCTTCAATACACGGATGAACCGAAGTTTATCCCCGTCATTCCACCTGCTGAACTTGTTTGAGTTGGAGCTGTACAATTTGCTTCTGCCAGCACAGCTGTTCAAGCAAGCTGCAGTGATTTGTCCGTATCCCCCGGGTCAGAGTCGTTTCCCGCTTACCACAGGGTCATCATCGTCGATCGTCTGAAGGCAGGTGAGTTTCTGAGTATCTGAAAGCCAAAACGTGAGATGATGCGAGGTCGGAATGCGCTTCTGCGAGGGTCATCAAGAAAGCATATGTGCCGCCTATTCTGATTATTCCCTGTTTCCCTATCGTCTCCTTTCCTAGGAACTGGGACCCGGCCTGCCTGGCTCTGCCGGTGATTTCCAGATTCACCTTGTTCCAATTTTACAAGCAGAGGGTGTAATGCACAGGCGAAGACGGCTTGAACAGGACGACGAACTCCAATTCTTCTTCCCACCACGAAAAAGCCGGGATTCGTGGAAAGCGTACAATGGAGGGACCCCTCTCACCTCCCTTCATGCCCGTCTTTCCTCGACCCTCTCCAAGCACACCCATCTGGGATGGCCTGGAACGACAGAAAGGTTGCTGGGACTATTTACAACTAAGCCCACTGATGTGCACTTAACCTCCTCCCCCCTCTGGACTTTCAATGGTCAACCTTTCGAGATGTCTAGAAAGGGGCTTTGCTGCGCTCGGCCCAACTTGGTGGCAGGTTCTCCTTTTGGGGCGGCGGCACCGGTTCCGTTGCGGTTGGCTGAGGTGGGCACGGACGGCGCAGCGAAGAGCTATCGTCCTACTAATATAAGGGGCTGGAGGCCTCGTATACATTGCTTCCAAATTTCCCATTGTTCTCCAGATCAAAACGGGATACCTTGTTAAGTGCGTCTGGCTCCATTGCTCAGTGTACAGTCATGCATCGTCTCACGAGGCTCTGCATGCTGGAGTGATTCGAATATGGGGTAAGGGCAAGTGAGTATGGGGAGCGCAGAATAAGGGTTATCTGCAGTTTGCAGCAAGTCAGGACTCAGAAGCATGTGCTCCAAAGTCAAATCACTTTCAGAGGTCCAGTCTCGTATCCTTTGGCCTCATCACATCCCGGCACTTCCAAAAGTCTGGAGCATCGTATCCACCTATTTTGCAAAGTAAAATGAGGGCGCCAAAAACAAAAAAAAGGCCACTGCTTGTAATGGGCGAGCACTCACGTTTTGTCACAATATCCATGTTGAGCTAGTACACGCGCGAGTGTACACGAGGGACCCGTTCCACGGAACTGGAAAACCTTAAATCAATGAGATCGCGAAGTTCTGTCTCATGTCACGATGTCACAGTATGGTGCATTCCTACCTAGATAGGCAGCCGTTATGAACACGTTACAGTCAACGCACAGAGTAGGTACGGTGTGACTGGTAGGCCTGAATCGTGTTGCTTCAAGATGTCTTACTACTGATCATTATAGACAAAGTCTATCGAGATCAGGGTAAGATAGAACGTCGATTCCCCGTGTTCTCATACTGGATCAGAAGCATACGATTGACCCGTGGACGGCACTGATTGCCATTCCCCATGCTCACGAATCTCACATTAATGATGGATTAAAGGTTGATTTTGAGCTTGTTGGCATAAACTATAGTGTCATTCTTCAGCTCCCATGCCCAATCCGCCCTCTAAGCTTTATGTTGGAGTAACCTGGTCGATTTGATTGCAAGTATCAACATGCGCCATAGAGACTTCTGAGGTTATACGCTTTGAATTTCTCGAACGATAGAGTGAGTGTGAACAAAATGAAGACAGAAAAGCTTGCCTTACATAGACAAGCACCGTTTGTTCTGATACTCTGTATCATAGGTAACCACATATCTATGGAATTTTCAAAATACCGTATATTCAAAACCTTTCCGAGGCAGTAGTGCTTACTCATACCCTGTTTGTGAACAACATACACTCCCTAAATACCCGCGTGATTTAAATACCCGGATCCACGATCCGGCACCAACGCGCAGCACCCGGTCAGACCTTGATACGGGCAAGGGACTCGCTTCTTACCGGTTTCTAATGCAGTCATGTTGGAGGTGCGTGCCGTCACCTTGGTCATTGAGACCTGAATGGTGCAAGAACATGCTTATGAAAGATGAAGTAATCGCTGTTGTAGTCCACATGAAACCACACCATATGTTCCTCTCGCCTCTCTGCCATCGTATTTGCTAAACACCTGGGCTAGCTTCTAAATTCGGACCGACGCCGAATGAAAAAAAGTTGCCGAGGCAGTTCGCCACAGCGAAGCAAGTATTGTGAGCAAGAAGAGAAGACGCTTGACGCATGGCCAAATTAGTAGGTGGGCTTCTCTGTGACCACGGAGTATAGACGACTTCGAGGAGTCCCTCTCATGCAAGCACGGACGCGTGGTCTCAATTCATCCATCCACGTACATAGAGTCGGCAACCTCGCTACCACAAAATGCCTCTCTCGCGGGGTATTAACCGGCTACTCGCGGAAAACCTCTGACAAGATCATCTGTCACTCGAAAGATGCGGTCTGAACATCCTCCTCCTCTTCCTCCTCCTCCTCTTTCAACAAAGGCCAATTTCTTGGGCCCCTGAGACTACCAATGTAAGCTCAGCGATTGGGCCTTGAAGATAAAGCAAGATGTGTTGCACTGCACATGCACAAATAGTTCCGGTGGGGGTTGAAAAGTGCCGTGTCAAGTGTGGGACACGAAATGACCTAACGACACTATTTTTGCAGCAAGTAGGGTTCCATTCAGCAGCCTCTATCATTGAAAGGAAGATCATACGCTGCTGTGTTATGTGAGGTTTGGGGTTGGGGAAGGGTCGTTCAAATGCAGCCAAAGCCTGGAGGCCTGCCACCCCCGGCCGTAACTCGTTGTGGGACCATCGTCTACATCTACTAACGTCGGCAACGACTCCCATCCCACGCTCGTGACATCACGTATACTCCGCAAGGAGAAAAAATAAGAGGGAGAAACCGTTCCTGCGCATTCCGCGTAAACCCTAAAGGCGTCACACTGTACTTGGTGACACCTGCCAACCCCCCCCCCCCACGGGACTACCAGGAGTGTCAAATCCTGCGCGTGCAGCGTCACACGGCATAATCTGTCAAAGAAGAGTTGCTGGTTCCCCTCTCCGTCCTTCTTTGTAGTGAAGGATGCGCCTGACAGATATCGCTTATGTGCCGGGCATCGTGGGAGCTTCCTCTTCTGCTCGGTTTACTTGTCGTTATCCCTTCCAAAAAGGTACGGGATAAGGTGTTGCAATCTGGGAGGGGCCTTCAGACTTCTCGGTTCAACCGGAAAGGCAGCAGGCTGGCAGTCGGAGATATCTCCAAAAGCAGGCTTAGAACCATGCCCATTATTCTGTATACCTTGCGCAATAGGAATTAAACAATCCCAAAATCTGCGACAAATCGTGACGAGCACAATGATCTGACTTAAAGAAGACCCTACACACAATTCAATCACTTATTTTTGGTTCTACTGTACCATCAAAAGTGGATTCCATAGACAGGTCTGGATTTTGCGATATCACTCATATGTTGGTCCCTTTCAGCAGCTGCTCAATCACCGCCGATAGGGACAATAATAGTGGATTCGGACTTGACATATCAAGAACCATGTCTGTCGACATCCGCGGGCAATCTTATTGAGCTGTATATCTCTGGTTTCGTAGTCCTGCCCACGAAAACCCGCGGGTGTTTCAGTAATTAACCGTGTCAGAGCTTCTATCTTAAAAATCATGTATGTAGCTCAAATTACAATGAGTCCTCTTATGTACACCACGACCAGGTTTCCTGTCTCTGTCCCTAGCGAGCTGATCATGCAAATATGCCGGAGAGTCTCGGCGCTTGTCTTATAGGTCCGTTTGTGAAAGCTTATTCCTTAACGTGCCTTGCAGAAGAAGACGAGGTCCCTCCAACCACAGCCCTGTCTATGACCCACCTGGTAAACCCTTTTACACACCTATCCCAGGACGAACCCGCAAAATTGGGTTATGCCAAGGGAACCAGATCTCAGGCTGAAGGATTGAGTTTATAAGTGAAAAATGCGGGGATGGAGAAGGCACTCTTGACACGGACGTTGTCGAGAGTACCCTACATCGCCCGCTACACCATCTCGGTAAATCGCGTGGGTGTGGTCGTCGACTTGTCTCAATGGATGGATCTGGACAAGTGGATTTCAACAGTGCTCCGATCCTACACATGGTCGGCCGAGATGTTTCCCCTGCATGGTCACATCCGAGGCGGGTGCATGCCCCTCTTGTTTTCCTCCGGTTTGGGTCGAGGAACCCGGTATGGACTTCTGTATGTAATCATGAACTAGTCCTAGAGGCGGGTAATATCTGCGAGAAATGATAGATCGCATAGACGAGGGGGCACCCTAGACCAATAATTCAGGAAAGAGGGTTTCGTCTTCCGGTTCCATCCACACAGTCACCCGACTATTACATACAAGCAGAGCAGCGTGGTTGTGAAATATTTCTCCAGGCCCTCGAATCTCCTGACCTCCGGTCTAGAGACCCGAAGAGATCACGTGGACAAGCTCGGTATGAAGTGCATGGTGTGTGCTTCACACACTGTGTTGCCTGGATCAACATAGTCCCGACTAAAGTATGTTCCACGTGGTGATACGAACATGATACTGCTGGTCCTGCGGGCGAGCTTCCGGGCACCGATTGACGGGCGCGACTGGCTGATTGATTGGCCAATATTCGAACCGGATATTATTTTCGGAGCCGAAGTCTTCCCTCTGTGAGGGTAACATTTGGCGGATCCACACCTTCGGGATCTTGTGCCAGGTGGCGCGAACAAGGACGTATATTTCGGTCGATCCTCCGATCTTGTCGATCGCTTCCCAGACAGAAGCGTCAGCTCACCTAGGTATCGTCCTCGGAATGGGAGACTCCTCGTGGCTTAGTAGCATAGCATGCAGTGGCCATTGACCGTGGTAAATCAAGCTGTAGCATGCAAGCCACACAGACTGTGCATGCGATCCTACAACAAACAGTTGCACGGACTGGAAAACATCAGACGGAAAACCTTGAATATGTCGCATAATCTTTTGACTGCGTCAGTCCGGAGTCATGCTAGTTTCCGGATTGGTCCCGATGCAAGGTCCTGGGATGGTGGGCTTTTCCCACTCAGCCAGGTCAGCCACTGCGGCGTTTTTGGTTGCAATGGGGCTCTACTAGGGCAGAGTCTTCGTGGTATCGATACAACCTTCCATTTACGGAGTTTCTGGCGAGTCCAGTCAGGCGACAGATCACCCAACATAGGCGAAGTCAGTGTGTTGCGGGCTGCAGGCTGTCCGTTCTTGGAGAACTTGTTGCCCAGGACGAACAGACTGTAGGGCTGTTATCCTTTCAGCGATCATCTGTATCGTTTGAGGTCAATATAAGGTTGCCTTGGATGTTCGTCCCCTTCTTCCAAAGGTCCACCTGGCTACGGGGATCAGCCAGATCCTTCCCGGGCGAGGAGTCGCGTAAGCAACCACGCAACCAAAAGTCTAACAAGAAAATCAGAACAACCAAGTATCCTGTTGGAAGCACTCCCCAGTTGCAGCTATAATATGGCCGCGTGAACATTCAGGGGCTACAGGCAAGGTTACAGGCAGCTTGCATGCAGTTTTGACACGCACATGCCTACCTACGAGTGCCCGGAATTACACACCACACACACCACACTTTTTGAGGAAGCACTAATCGTTTCACGAGCGGCTTGCCCCACAAATATTGCTGCGGACAAGAGTTACTTTGTACATGATGAATACTCAAATGTACTCTACTATAGGACGAGCGGTCTCATTAGAGGAGGCGCGGATAATTTGATGGCTCTCGGCACGATTCCAGATTGCGGCCCTTACTTAGTAACATCCATGGTACACATCGGCGACAGATCACAGAAAAGCTTAATCTTTCTTCCAAAGCGACTTTGCTGGTTTAAAGTATCTTCAACCCCTGAATATGCCTGGCCCTTCGTGATCGGTTTCTTCCATGCGTTCATTTTCACTGCCACGATACTTGATCTATTAGGCAGTTCGGGCGAATCGTTGATGCGATGCCTGGCATCAATCAACTTCCAGCTGGGTCTGAATTTGCGGCAGCCATCTCAGTGATATGGGCACTGCTGAGTTTGGTCTGTGCCAGCCTGCTTTTCTGGTTGACCTGGGCGCATCATGAAGGGTGGTCTTGTAAGTGTTCTGGTCTGACCTCGGGTGCTGTCTCATTACTTCGTTGGCTGACCATTTTTTTTGTTATTGTTTCTCATAGACTTGGCTCTCCTTGCTATTTCCGCGATCCTTAGCAACACATTTTCCCTTATCCAACAAATCAACGACATCGCAAATTACCAGTCCATTGTGAAAACTCAATTTGTGAATATAAAACACAGCCCTCGTGATCCGGAACTAGCAATAGCAGGCGGTTCCTTCGGCCTCGACCTGGGCCTGTATTATATACGTAAGCGCATTGTGCCTCGTGGTCCCTAACGTACAATGATTGCTGACATCTTTCCTCCAGAATACTATTCTTATAGTGTGCAAGCCATGCTGGTCATGTTTTGGTATGTTGAACTAGACATCTCGCCTCTGTTTTCTTGCATCTAATCAAGGCTTGTTCACAGGGCAGCCGAGCTGTGTCAATTAACATATCAAATTGGCGAGCGCCGCAGGATCAGGCAAATTTTTCGAAACCTTCACACCGTCGGGAAACACATCTCCTGGATAATACCCTTGATAACTATACTGTGCCTTCGCATTCCTTCTCTCAGGAATAACTTCGCGGCTTTCATTCTAACGGCCGATCTGCCGCGTTAGTACATAACCTTTCGTCACAATCAATTGGAGCTAATACAAAATAACAGTAATGCTCAGCCTTGCTATTGGCAGCGGACTCATGATTGCTGTCACCGTCAGATATGTCCAAACAAGAAAGAAATTCACCCAATGGAGCCCGCCCAAGTTTAGCTCTGGCACCGGTGGATCCGAAGCGGGCACCAGCTCTGCAGGAACCAACAACAGTTCTCGCCCGATCAACAATTCTGGAAGATCGGGATTGTATGATCGATGGCTTATGGTCCGGTTTACAATAGCATTTATTACTCTCGCGTCAGTCTCCATATTCAGGTTCATTAGCGTTGATTTCACTACTGACATCCTATGCAGAGTCTTCGAGGTCACGAATACGCTTTTTCAGGTCACAGCACTTCAAAATAACATCAGTATGTGGATGAGACATAATTAGTACTATATAATGTCGTGAAAGTTGCTGACTTCGACCGCCATATAGAGGACGCGCAAGCCATGGCTCCGGATCTAAGCGCTGGGCGTGCCGTCCAGACTTTCTTCCTACGCATCCCAGGCACTACACCGGGCATCTTTCTGTTCATCGTATTTGGGACCACGAGGGCGTCGAGACAGAAGCTGGCGAATCTCGTACCAAAAAATTGGCAAAACTCGCCGATTCTACGTTGTTGTGGTCGACGTCCGGAAGGGACTAAATCATCATCACGCGAAAACGGCATCACAATACAACGGTCCCTGACCGTGACATCCGCTGCTCGCACGCGCGCGTCCCGCATATATGACCAGGAGAACCTGTCAGAATCGAGCGACGTGTGGATGAAGGATCTCACCAAGCGATCGGACAGCTCCTCGTCGTTCCGGACCGCCGCAAACATGAAGCCTCTGCCACTGGCGCCGTCCAGTGGATCGGGACTTAGAACAACCATCACCTGCAGCCCCAACTCAACTCAACGGTCACCTATCGTCGGGACCATTCCTCTCAGCTTCCACAAAGACCTGTCTACCATTGAGGAAAAGGACAACTCAGGCGGATTCGAGATGTCGAGAAGTACGACGGCCGACTCGCTGCAATTGCCGGATGACTATGCTCGGTTGGGCTCGGAGCACAGTGATGATTCAGGACCAATATTACCTATTCAGCGACCCGAGGAGCGGTTTGCCAAGAATGTTGCAAATGTCGTCGACAATATGAGGCAAGCAAGTGGGAGGGTCCGCCAGTCGAGAAATTTTTCACTACCAAAGACATAGCGTTCTTGTAATTATCCTTGCTGCTGGTCGAAGCGGGACAACTTTAGCGAAAATGACGATACCCTGATACACAAGCTTTTTCCGAAGAAAGAAAGAAGAGGAAGGGGAATAGTTTCCGGTCAAGCTTCTTACTAGAGATCTTGGGAGTTCGGTGATGGATGGAGAACTTCAGGCCAAGGGCGTCCTGTTTTCCTTACGACCTTGTCCGACTATGGCATGAGAACATGTAATTTAAGTAACGAGACACGGCAACAAACTTTGATTGATGATTTTGTTGCCCATGTGGCGTGGAGGCAAAGCTTTACAAATACCACAACTATGTGCACAAGACCGAAAGAAACCGATTTCGAGTCCGCAGCACTCAGTGGGGGTAGTCTTATTGCTGATTAATCGAGCAGCGTAAGAGCTTTGGCAGTTTCGAGTGCTCGCGGGCCAGAGATGGTATGCCCATGATACCCAGCTTACACGAAAACATCAGCCTTGCACCAAAAAGGGGAGTTGACAGCATCAGCAACCTATAAATGAGAACCATTGGGTGAGAGACGACGGACCCAACTAGTACGGGGTTCTGACTGGACCAGGCTATTGGACTAGAGGAATCCTCTTTCTCAACACTCTTAACAACAAGAATACGATACCTACGCTCGTTTAAAAAACATGAAGCCCTCGCCATTGACACAGACCGTGAATTGCCCCGTCGTTGATTCTCGATATAAGTATCTACACTGGCCCCTCATGTGGCAGAAATGGGTGGTTTCGTGGGAAAGTGGCTGCTCTACCTGCTGCATTTGCTATTCCATAGAGGGCCACTCTTGTAGTCTTGTTTCCTTTTTCACGCAAGAACCGGCCACGAAATTGAATCGAGGTTACACCAATACTGCTTCCAGCACCTTACTTCAGGAGAGAGCCCCACCAGGCCTTAGTAGACCTAAACCTAATAAGTCAAGTGATGGCAAAAACCAGACCTTGCTGGCGAGCTCCTGCGTGTCTTGGCCATCGGCATCATGACAAGGCTACATAAGACCCAATGCTGTCTCTACCACTAGGTTCAAAGACAGATCAACGACCGACCACTATGTTGGCCCAATTATATGTGGGTTTGCTTTTGGTAGGTTTCAAGGACTATGTGCCCAAGTCTACACAAAGTTTTCCTGAGGGGGAATTATAGGATAGACATAGTGGCTTTTCCAGTATAGTACAGAGATGATGATCGTCAAGGCCACGGGGGACACGAAGACGGCTCTGGGAAGAGAAGACGCTCAGCCACTTAATTTAGTGCCCATGAAGAAGGAGCTCTCGGTTTGGATCCTTGCACGACCCAAATATTCATCTTTCTAGAAATCGACCCTATTCAAGGTTTGTCCAATTTGGCCATAACCAGCAGGAGGTTGCCCCAGCGGTGAGGCTTAGGGGGTGTGGTGAGCTATGGGCTGTCAATCTGTGCGGCTTTGCCTTCCATACCTTGGAACTTGCATTGTTTCTCGATACTACGACGAGTTGAACTTCCCATTGTTTTGTTTGACTTCATTCTTCTTGCCTCAACCCAACAGCCCGTCAGATTAGGGGTTTGCATCACCTGTTATTCCCTATGATCTTGCCCTTGTACCCAGACCAAAGACCTATGTACTCATTATCAATTCAGGTATTACGCCACTTCCACTCGCTTTTATCAGTCTGGGTTTATCCGCATAAAATTCTGTGCTTCCGGACCCTCTGACTTTCCTTTTGCGTGCTAGTCACAGATTTGATCTATGCGCCAATTCCGCGGCTCTTCCCAGGGTGATGTGGAACGAAAAAGCAAGAGAGTAGATCTCGGCATGGCGAAATCGCAGTTGTTTATGCATTGATTGCACACCATTAGAGTTGTGGAATAGCATTGAAGGCTTAGAGCCGACGGGGCTTTTTACAAAGGCCAATGTGAGATGACCATGCTCGATGCACAATAGACCAGGTTTTCTTTTTTTGAGAGGCAGTGATACCATTCACAGAACCATTGAATTGACGACAATATTGTAAATGGAATCCAGCATAAACCTGTACCACCACAATTGCCCGTCTGCCACAGCTGATCCATGAGCTCGGAGCAACGGACGATTCGCAAGGGTTTCTTGAAGGCTACTTGATCATGCTCCCCGTCTTAGCTACAGATCCGCACATAACCTTCATGCCCAATGCAGCGGCAACGGCCGGCGGTTCGTGCTGGATAAAGTCACGACAAAGCTTCAAGTCTTTCGGCCATGTAAACGGTTCGACAATGGATATACTGCGGTGTTAATAACTTCATCAATTCAGGACAGGCCATGCCTTCATTCTGTTTGGAGGTATACGGAGACTCGAAATGTCTAGACAACCAAAATAGCGGCATTGGTGGAATCTGACAGGCACCAGAGTTGACTGTAGATATCTTGTGGTCCCCACGACCAGCTATGGCGCATATGAGAGTTCAGTCCTCGCGTTTCCTGTTGATAGCACGGTGATGTATGTCGGACTATTGCAGTGTATAGCTCAAAGATGTAACTTGCCTGTGAGGTCCGATTGGCAGGGATCAATTTCAGCCGCGAATCCGCAAGACCGGGACGGAGTTTTGTGAGCGGAGCGGGCCGTCCGATAACCCCGGCTTGGTTTTTGGCAGGACCGGCAGCAAAGAACCCCTTCGAGTTTGGGATCTCTTGGGTGGGAGGGCAGCTCCCAAGAAGCTGTCCATTTGGACGATGTGCTGTTTCAAAATACTTAACCTCTGACGTTGTGGAGATGTATCAAGATCCGTATTGAACATCTCTGGGTTCAAGACAGTAAACAAATACACACGAGCAATTTCACAATACGCCTAGGTAGGGTACATTTCGATGCCGTCATATAGTTCCGCAATCTCTCAACGTCATTTATACAATGAAAAGGCCAGTTTTTTAAGATGAACACTACAGGGGATAGATAATGGCACCGAATTGAAACAAAATCTGCCTTCGGTTGCAAGATGGCGATGTGCGTGTTGACGACTTACCCCAACTTCCCTTTGTATGAGCTCCGTCTCGTATTGCTCTACTCCGCAGGCTTCCCCCCACACCCCCCCTCCAATCCTCCGTTTTCCAAGGTTTGTTGTAACAGGGGGGAAGTCTTGGGTGCAGACAGATACCACATCCGCGCGCGTAATTGTACGAATAGAATATTCCTTCCAACTAATTTAACGGAAAGCTAGATAGTTCATGGAGTATGGATGAATTGTTCCATAATATATTCTAACCCCGACCCAAAAGAACAACGGGAATAAACGAATAGAAACTTCATAGGAAAGAATCCCCCTATATTGAGGTACCTAACTTCCCCCCAGAGTCTCAAGTACCACCAGACTGGATAAGCGTGGCGGGATCGACACGGGACCCTGCATAAAAGAAACCCACTATGGGGCTTCCAAAGGGGTCCCCGGGGGTGTCCACGCCCCCCCCCATTTGCCCAGACGAAGCCCACGGAAGCCCACCATCTCCCCATCCAACCATGCCCTACAGGGTAGTTAGCGGGTCGTGGCCTACTTAGGTAGGTACCAAAGTATTAACTCTAAACCGTATTCCGCCCATCCTGCAGCCCAAAAGGGTAACCTTACTTTTCGGGGGCCTTTGTTCAGCCTGTCCGCCTGTGTGCCAACTTTGGTACAGCTGATGCAGAGAGAGAGAAACGCTTTGATGATTTCCAATCGTCGTATTCCGAAGCTTATGTCCTAGACCAACCAAACAGCTGGGTCTGTCGGTCTGTGTCTGTGTCTGTGTGTGTCTGCGTGTGTATGTTTGGCTGTCTTGTTACACATTTTCCCCTTGACAACTCCCTCAACTTGGGACCAAACACAACCAAAATATACCACCCCCTCCCCCTTCTTCTCCTCTCCTCGTCCCCGCCGTCGCCGCCGTCTATAACGCCCACCATGGCCATCCGTCGCCTCTCCCGCTACATCACCATCGCCATCCTCTTCGTCACAACGCTCTTCCTCCTCCGCGACCGCAACCCCTTCCTCAACCCTCTACCGTCCTCCTCCTCGTCCTACCACGGCCCACCCCTCAAGTACAAACCCTCAAGCTTCGACTGGTCCAACGCGAAACAATACTTCCCAGTATCCTCCCACACGCCCCTCCCGACCGGCCAGCCAAAGACCATCCCCAAGGTCCAATATGCCTTCCCCAAGGGCAAGGCCGCCGCCTCCTCCTCTGAATCCAACAACAAAGTCACCCAGCTCCGCCAGAACGCCGTCCGCCGCGTCTTCCAGCGCGCCTGGAACGCCTACAAGCAACAAGCCTGGCTCTGGGACGAGCTCCGACCCGTCAGCGGCGGCGGCAAGAATACCTTTGGTGGCTACGCCGCCACCCTAGTCGACGCCCTCGACACCCTCTGGATCATGGGCCTGCACGACGACTTCCACGCCGCCGCCGCCGCCGCCGTCCAGCTCGACTTTGCCAACACCACCGACACGAGCGTCAACCTCTTCGAGACCACCATCCGCCACCTCGGCGGGCTTCTCGCCGCCTACGACCTCTCCCGCGAGCCCGCCCTGCTGGCCAAAGCAAAAGAGCTCGGCGACCTGCTCTTCATGGCCTTTGATACCCCGAACCGCATGCCGGGCTTCTGGCTCGACTTTGCCAATGCCCGGAGTGGCAACCAGCAGGCCGGCACCCACGACCCCAGCGCTTCGCCTGCCTCGTTGTCCCTCGAATTCACCCGCCTCGCCCAGCTGACGGGCGAAAACAAATACTACGATGCCATTGAACGCGTGCGCGTCTTCCTCGCCCGCACACAGCACGAGACAAAGCTTCCCGGCATGTGGCCCGTCGCCCTGGACTTCCGCAACGAGCAGGTAGGCGATTCCAGCTTCACCTTGGGCGCCCTGGCCGACTCGCTGTACGAGTACCTCCCCAAGATGTTCCTCTTGACCGGCGGACTACAAAAGGATTACGAGCGCATGTACCGTGACGCCATGGACGTGGCGCTCAAACACCTGCTCTTCCGCCCCATGCTGCCGGGAAATGATGACATTTTGTTCTCCGGCAACGCCCACGTCCACGAAGACGGTGTCACGACCGTTCCTGAAGGCCAACACCTGTCCTGCTTTGTGGGTGGCATGTTCTTGCTCGGGGGCCGGACGTTTGGGATCCCCGAGCACGTGGGCATTGGTGAGCGTGTTGCCCGAGGCTGTGCGTGGGCCTACGATGCGATGCCCACGGGCTTGATGCCCGAGATCTTTGACATGGTCGCGTGTCCCACGATAGACGGGTGTGCGTGGGATGAGGAGCGGTGGAAGGCTGAGGGCAGCACCAAGCTGGCCAAGGGGTTCAAGAACGCGCGCGATGCGCGGTATATCCTTCGTCCCGAGGCCATTGAGAGCGTCTTCTTGCTGTATCGCGTGACGGGCAATGAAGAGCTGCGCGATGTGGCGTGGCGCATGTTTGAGAGTATTATGAAAGCTACCGAGACTGCTTTTGCGAATAGTGCGATTGCAGATGTCACTGTCACGGGGACGACGAAGAAGCTGGACTCTATGGAGGTAAGTCTGACATGTGTGACCATTGTTCGTGTGTATCGTTTGTGTCCTGACTTTGCACCCGACAGAGCTTTTGGCTGGCCGAAACCCTAAAGTACTTCTACCTCATATTTTCCGATCCCAACGATGTCATCAACCTGGACGAGTGGGTGTTCAATACCGAGGCGCACCCGTTGCGCCGCCCAAAGTCTTGAGTCTGAGATGATTGCGATGCGACCTAGACGTTATACTGAAGCCCGGAGCTTCTAATGCATTGTGCCACGACTGGTAGGAATACTGAGTAATAAGCTGGATCTGTAAGTATGCTCCCCTGTATGCTGCTCATCCACGACAAAATGTCTGACCCACCGCAGTCGTACTCCAGCCGCTGGTCGCAAATTCCAAATTTGGCCTTCCAGACAGCCTAGGCGGGCCTTTGCCTTGTTGCATTCTACCCGACAAGCCTGCTCGCGGCAGCTTCTTTCCGCACTGCCCATTGTCGATTTGGCTCTCCCAGGACTGGCCTGGTCCATTGCCGAAGCCCCCTTACTCGGAGGCGTGAGGTGTAGAGTTATCTTCCTTGGACTGCCCTCCCGCGGCCTGGTCTTTCTCGGAACGGTAATCGACACAGGAACTGTCCTTCGGCTGGACTGGCTTCTTCCGTCCGCGACTTGCTCCTCTCTCGACTTATATGAGGCACATATCCCTCCCGCCTCTTCTCCAGGGTTTGCTCGGAACTCATCTCCCGAACCGGGCTCCTCAACAAAATCTTCGGACTCGGCCCCCGCACCTCGTTCGGACATTGAAGCCTCTCCTCAGCCCTTTCCAGCGGTCCAGAACACGCATTCCCGTCCTCGCCTCTCACTGGGAGCCCTCGGTGCATATTGCACAGCGTCAACGCGGCATCCAATTTATCCAACACCTCCTCACCATCCGAAGTCATCTTTTGCAGTTGTGACAGCACCATCATCTCCTGCTGCGAGCGCGGCAGTGCAATAATGTCCGTCCACAGGCGCACGAGCAGATTTTCCGCGGGCTGGGGTGGTGGAGACACCAGCTCTTTGCTGTTGCTATCCTTGTAGCCGACGTCGTCAGTAACTTGCACGCGTTCGTGAACGGCAACGCGGCTTGGGAGGAGCCCGTGGGGCTGGGTGGCGGGTGGCCCGGAGATATTCCGGCTGCCGCTGGCCATTCTTGTGCGGGAGGTCGAGGTTTGCTTGGTCGAGCGTGGGAGCTGCTGCTAGCTTGAAGGGCTTGCGAGAGCTTTGGGAGTTGGATGGCTAATGCGCGTGGAGCGGCGTGGGTATGTTGGTAGTGGCGTCATTCTTTGGTTGGGCTGTGTGACGAGGGAAGGGGATGCTGTAGCTCGATGTTGATGTGCGTGGAGCTGAGTTGGGTCAAGTCGATGATGGTGAGAGAAAAAGACACTGTGGTAGTGCATAAACATGTGTATGTGTACCTTCCGTTTCAATTCTGTTCAAAGAGTTCGGCGGACGGTGTACACGCTGTACGGAAGGAAGGATTCGGGGTGAACCAGATCACATAGCTGTCCCGGCGTCTGGAACACAATATCGTTATATAGACTTATAGACTTATGAAGCATTTCATGGCAGAGAAAATTGATATTTACATTCTGGATAAATTAGAAGTTACTCAGGCGCTCGTCTTAAATGGCATACC